>BPLQ01015702.1:0-215612 GCA_021605075.1 Caerostris darwini
AATGCAACCAGATTGCAGGAAGGCACAAGCTCGGATCCACTAGCAGTGACTGTTGCAATCTTACTTTCAGAAACGAAGGAACATGAGGACAATTGTGACAGAATCTGTAGGCATCTGACATCGATAATTACAGTAGACATGAATTTCTCAGGTTTTCTTCCATATGACACACAAATGTGAAGCAGCTACTCCTAAAAAGTCTTCCTTTCATTGATCAAGGAAATGAAGGATGTGGGTTGCTATTGTATACTCAAAATAAATACGATTCCCACGGATTTGCCAAAACAAAAACAGTTTCCTGCACTATCTGGAGTTTTCTTTATTTCCTTCAATTTGATACTAAAATGTGGAACCTCTATCACTGAAAATCCTCCAGTAAATTGTTACTTCTTCTAAATGTTTAGCAACAATTATTTACCAAAATGTTGTTTTTTATATCGCTTGGTAGATAGCAGCATCTAAACCCAAGATCCGTGTGGTCTCATGGAAGGAGAAAAAGGGGGAGGGCAGCTTCTGTGTGATGGAGCACCCGTAGATAGCCCACCAAGCCACCCAAGAAGCCACATAGCCACCCAAGTTCTGACTTGGCTCTGTGACACTGACTTTTTACGCGGTAGTTTATTTACCAAAATTATGTTATTAAGGTAGTTTATGAAAACTGCCCATTATAATAAATAATTAACAACAATTCGTCAAAATCGCGCCTTAATTCGAAGAATTCCAATCAAACAAATACCAGTTACAAATATAGTTAAACGAACAGCCGAAAATTCAAATATAAAGTAGTGGAACGAGATTCGCAATTACACATTGCTCAAGTATGAACATTATTCTTATTTGGCATAAGCTTTACTTAATTTCTATTTTGAATGATTCTCTGCAGGTAAAGTGACATTTGAGAAACTGACCAATCAAGACTATCCGGGAACCGTCTATTACACTGTGTGGAATGTGTCTTTGTACGAATGTCTGGGATGGTGCAGGGATGAATCTGAATGCGCCGCAGCTGTATTCAACTTCGTGGTCAATCCTCTGACACCCAATCAGGAAACGACGTGCCAACTCCAGAACGAGACTCAGGCCGTCAGGCCTACTGCTCTTTCCCAGAGAAGTGTCAACACGTACTTCATGGTGAAGTTGCATTTGCGCACTGGTAAGTGCATAAGATTGATAAAAGTTCTTTTGAAATTTAGTTCATCTTTATTTCGCTGAAAATTAACTCGTTATTACTTATTGAGATTTGATTCATTACTATAACTGCTTCCGTTAAGAATTCTTGCTCTATAAATTGAATTCTTATATAGTATTCATTAAAATTCTAAATAAAGATTTAAATTATACTGTTAGTATTAGAATTGTAAAATATTTTTTTTTTTAAGAATGTCTGAATTTTCTACATTTTATACTACGATTTTAATATTTTATTGTATATTACACTTACATCTTATAATTTTACATAATAATTTAAACTTCATGCAAATAATTTTTTTGAAATGAATATTTTAAATAATGTTTCTTTAATAACCTAACTAACTTTGAGAAAAAAAAATATTACAACTTGCATTATTATTTTTAAACAATTCAAACGAGTAATGATTTAAGAAACTATAAATTTCCAGAGTAAAAGAGTCTCATAAACTAAAAATATAAGAGTCTGATAAATTTTCCTCCTGAAATATCTTGGGTTTTTTTTCCCCTTAATTTTTTTAAATTCCTTACAGCTTATTAAGTTGCTTTGGATATTGTACTTTGCATTACTTCGTGTAATATACGAATATCCCTTTATCCTTTTAGCCCTTTTTTACACTTTTACCTTTACTCTTTTTTTAAGGCTGCTTTTTTTTTTTTACCTTAATATTAATTATTTTTTTCTTAGAAATAAAGTAACGCTAAAACCTTGTGAAGAGGTTTTATATAAAAATATTCTAATACATTTTAAAAAGTTTATCACACATTTTACATTTAATTTTATTGTCATATTCTTTCATTTGCAATGTATAATTACCTTTTTACACGTCGAAACCAAAGATTTATACCTTCTACCATACACGCATCATTGGTCACACTACGTGAATACCTTTTGTAATATTCCTGCTAATAACTTACCACTTTCTTTTTTTTAAATTTCCAATCAAACGCTTCATTGTTGCCATCTTTTTGGATGTTTGCAGACAGCGTCTGCAACCGCCTGTGGTCGTTCGAGCGTGTTCCCAACCAAAGTCTCAGAGGGCTTGAAAACGCCATCATCTTCACCTCCAACAAGGAGGCCTGCCTGTCGGCCTGTCTTGCAGAGGTCAGGTTCGTTTGCAGATCAGTGGAGTTCAACTACGTCACCAAGGAGTGCAGGCTCAGCGAATTCGACAGGAGATCTCCAGGAGTCTATGTCCACATGGTGGAATCGCAGGGCGTGGACTACTTTGAAAACGCATGTTTGCAGCGTAAGTTATTGAAGCTGATTAAAAACTGTATTGGTATCTAAAATCTTAAAACATGTCAATCAACTTATAGTAATTTTGGTTACACTATTATCCCAAATAAAAATTAATATCATGAGTTAAAATGAACTTTTTGTTTAGTATCCAAATTAAAACAAATTTCACAAGTTGACGAACTCTTTATCTGATGTAAAAAAAATTACATTTTCGGTAATTTTTAAATCCCAATATAATTCAGAGTAGTTAACGTAAATATTAATCACCATCATCTTCTATAAGCAGTTGTTCTTATTTTTAACAGATCCTTACATTTATTAACCTTTGTTGATGATATTTATGTCATTGGTAGAACAAAACAAGTAGTTGTTAATGCTTTTATCTCCCTTGAAGCTTCTGCAAGAAAAATTGGTCTCACTATTAATCAAGAGAAAACAAAATTTTTGGTTGCAACACAGAGTAGATATGATCAATGTCATTTAAAAAATAATAATTTTATCTTTGGGTGTGCTCAACAATTTAAATACATTGGAACTATCATTAATAATGATAATGACATGAAACTTGAATTAAATAATAGGATATTTATGGCAAATAAATTTTTTTACGGGTTAAGAGACCAATTCAAAATCAAAAGTTATTAATGTTAAAACAAAAATTAACTTATACAAGATTTTAATCAGACCAATCGTTTTGTACGGCAACGAATGCTGGCCATTAATAAATCTGTAAAAGATAGGCTGTTGGTCTGTGAAAGAAGAATACCCAGAAAAATTTTTGGTACTGTTAGACAAAACGATGTCTACAGAATACAATATAACCATGGAACTTACAACAAATCCAAAGAACCTGATATTGTAATAGTTATAGAAGCAAGCCGTATTAAATGACTGGAACACATTTTCAGATATAATGATTCAAATCCAACTGAAAAAGTTACTTTTTCAACTACTGAAGGCATCCGAAGAAATAGAAGGCTTCCCACCAAATGGGTTGATTCAGTCGAAAGAGATCTAAATGATCTGGGAGTCAACAGTTGGCGATTTATTGCCCCGCACAGAATCATCAGATGGAAACTGCCTTGGCCTATAAAAGGCTGTAGTGCTGACGAAGTTGTTCTTCTAATTAAATTTGAGATTTAATTCTAACTGCAATATATATTTCTGTAAATATTTTGAGTAAAAACATTACAGTAAGTTATTTAATATAATTTTAATAATTTTAACTAAAACATATATTTCTATATAAGTTTTAAATAAAAGATTAAATTATTTTTTTTCTTGTTGATTTTCAGCTGATAAGGTATGTCGGGGACCTAAGAATTACGGATACGCACCAGTAAACCTACCTCAGACATCGCTTACATACTATATTGATCTTAATTACTATCTAGACAAGCAAATATTGGTAAGTAAATTCAGAAAGTTTTCATCATTTACAAAGTTAAATTTTAAAACTCATTCGTAAACAACAGAATTTTTTTAAACTTAAAATATGTTTACGAAAAGATAATCATTAAAATAAATGGGTTAACTAAAAAAAGGATTAATTAAAATATTACTTTGAAAATTATAGAAAATTAATAACTACAAAGGGTTTTATTGGTAAAATAATTGGATAATGAAGAAAATATATTCAATGCAAGAATTTTAGTTAAATCTTTCTCTTTTTTTCTAATCATTCTTAATAAATTGACCACCTTATCTTTAACACGAAAAAAAAAAAGTACCTTTCTTTCCCCTCTTGCATTTCTTTAATGTTAAACTTATACATCCATTTTTACTCTTTCATAACACTCAAAGGAATTATTACAATTAAACAACTACTACCATTACCTATTGACTATTACCCCTTTTATTAAACAATTTACAAATACCCACATTTGCCATACATATTGAAATGATAAATATAATCTGGAATAAAAGGAAGTAATGACGAAATATCGAATTCATATGTTTTTGCATTCTGCTAACAAATTTAGTGAGGGTTACAATGGCTTTTAATTTTTAATACTAAAATATTTATACATTTATGCTCGTTGGAATACGACATTTTTGTTCGTTATTTTACATTGGAAACATGATGTCGATGGGACAGTATTGATTACTCGTGCTACTACAATGATCATTCCCCCTCAAAAACATCATCTGAAAATGATTTGCACCCTCCACCCAAACGATTCCATCTCTTCCTCAGGTCAATACCCGCCAGGAATGCCTCCAGCAGTGCTCTCTGGAGAGAGAATTCGTGTGTCGTTCAGTTCTGTTCCGAGCAGAGCCCAGAACCAAGAAAGCCATCTGCAAACTGTTCCATCTCGATCACATCATGTTCCCTGATGGAGCTGAAACCTTTCGCAACGCCCAATCCCTTCCCTCTACTGGACACTGGCGACAGCACTGGAGTGTACCTGGAAGCAATCTGTGCAAGTAAGAAAAGGTTTTATGTTTTCAAAATAAAACAAGTAATATACAAAATAAAAAATTAAAAATTAAAGTCAATTCCTACTTTTTTTTCGCAATATTTCAGAAAGTCCTTTATAAATAATCTTCATTCATTTTTTTAAGTTTATCTGGCGCCATCTATTGGTAGATATATGCAACTTAAATATACAAAAAATAAAATTGAATTAATTAAATTTAATTAATTAATTATTATTTGAAAAAATTGTATTAACATCCAGTGTCATCCACTGCAGGTTCAAAAAAAAATGTATTTGAACTTGAGTGGATGAATAAAAAGCATTTTATGAACGATTGAAAATTTGAACAAGATATATATATATATATAGGGAGAGTGTGAGCTAATAGAAGGAAAGAATGAATATTATTTTTGCTGCCAAGAGGTTTAGAACAAGGAAATTCATTGATATATTGTTTGACAATTGCAAGAGAAATATTATCATCATGTTCTAGAACAGAGGTGGGTAACATGTACGTTAATTCCCCGCATGTGACAGTTTTTTGTGGGTTTTTTTAAAATGTTGCTGATATCTGTTCTAGAAAAACTTATTATTTCAATCTTTTTAAATTAATCAGAAACCTCTAATAGATATGTTTTTATATTTATGGAATTGAAACCTGTATTTAAAACCGATTGCTTTGTTGCAGATGACACTTCCAAGCGCAACAAGCCTTCCAAGGGTAACATCAACCTCAGCGTTAACCAACAGCAACAACAACAGCCAGCACAATCTCAACAACAAACCCCAACAACAGTTCCTTTCTTCCCCAATACCCAAGATCCTTCTTGCGATGTCTACGGAGTGTGCTACGATGGTAAAAACTTTTTTTTAACACATTATATCAGTGCTGTCTTAACTTGAGTTCTAAGCAATCTAAAGAAAAAGGCACCCTTACATAATAATTATTGGATAATATATATTATTTATGAAGGCCCCTGGAATGAAAATGCACAATAATTATGATACACTATTCCATATATTGGAGAGAATTTAATTAATTTTGAACGTAATTTTAACTATTTAAAACTGTAATTTTTACAATGCACAAAAGAAAATTTAAAAAATTAATTTAAGTTTTATAAAAAAAAAAATTTATATTCATCATCATCATCATAATTGGCGCAACAGCTCCATGGTGGGCCCAGGTCGTTTGCCTACTGTCAGACTTCGAGGCAGGAGATGTTTTCTTTTTATGGGATAGAATTGTCAGCCCTACACCTAGCGCTCTACAATCATGTTAGACCGGGATCTACTGTTTAAAGTGGATTTTGAACCACTACAAACATCATGGCACCGCCGGTACTCGAACCCGAAGCCTGTGGCACTGAGTACCAGAGCGTTTATATTATTCACGTTTTCAATATGCTGAAATATGAAATTTAAAATATGTTATATTTCAATATGTTTTCATACATTTTTCAACTCTATGACTAACATATTTTCTGAAGAAAAATTTAAATGTTTAGGATTAAACCAAATAAAAAAAAAAAGGAAAGTTTCTAAATTTACAAAGTAAAAATTGCATCGAATTTGTGCATTAATATTTACCCGGCGATTATTATAGAAACGGAATTGAATAACAATATTTAATATTCTTTTGAAATTGCATATTCTATAATATTAACATAAATGAAATATCATGAAAATGTATAGAATACTGATGTTTTTACGCTTGCAAAAGCAATTTTCTCATAAATATTTCGTTTAATCTTTCTGCAGTCTCCATCCAATGCACGGATTCGAAGATCATAGTTTACGTGAAGACAAATCGTCATTTCCATGGTCGCATCTACGCTCTAGGAAGAAGTGAAACCTGCCATGCCAACGTTCTCAACAGCAATCAGTTCAGACTGGATCTCTCGCTGAGCGGTCAGGACTGCAATACACAATCAATGGTAAAGATTATTCTTCTCTTTATAAAAAAAATGGCAAAAGTCGAACAATAAATTCATTTAAAATGCAATTTAAATTTTGGCTACTTTACTATTAAGCTGATCATTGAAATGAAAAGGAAAAATAAATAAAAATTACTTTTTGGTCCAATAAAGCATGGATACAAAGCAATATACTCTTTGTTATATTGAGATAATTATCAGTAATTAAATAACCAATTAAATATATTTTGAAAAATAACTGTTATCAAGATCAATTTTTGCTTTTTTGATTAAAAAAATCATTTGTTTCATTCAATTTTTTTCCAGTGAATATGAGCTTTATTTGTTGCTATATTAGAAATTTTTTTTAATAATTTAATAACTGCATTGGATTAAAATATTAAAAATTGATAGTACATTTGGCAACGTTGGGCAAATTGATAGTACATTTCTACGATAATTGATAACGTCTCGTCTTTTATAAGCACAAGATGATTCTAGATGAAATAAATAAAGCATAAAAATGTTTTCCTAATCGCTTTAATAGAGCAGGTAATATTAAAGTGTTGTTGTTGTTTCTTATCCTACTAGGGTTGACAGTAACATCTAAACCAAGTCCATGAACTGGTCAAGTTATGATAAAGGGTAAAAAAATGTAACTTCTTTTTGCCCTTTACCTTGCGGCACAAAGACATGGGGTACCCAAAGGGAGAAGTCTAACTTTACCCCACCCGGTTATACTCCCCAGGACACTGAGTACCCGTTTTAATATTGCCATTTACGACATGCATGGGCTACAGTGGAACTATCCTAACCTGGACCCACAAAGGGAAATATCAAAGTTAGAAAACGTATAAAAAAGATTTATGATAATTAGAATTGAATAAATCTCCAGTGTTTCTGAATTATTATTTCGAATCAAACTATTTATAATGACAATGAAATGTTATATATTATAATACCGTTACTGCAATGTTAATCATAATTATTATTATGCAAAGTATGTGTTTTCAAAATATTTTCATAACAATTAAGAAAATAAAAGAAATTAACGTCTTTCAGATAGAATTTGCTGCTCTTTCTTTAAATCAAATGGAATTTTTTTAAAACCTTTTACTTCAATTGCCCTTTAAAAAAAAAAAAAAATAAGGAAAATTAATATAAACGGAAGTAAATCGAATTAATAGAAAGAAAATCGAATCTCACTCTATTCTTCACTTGAATGCTTTTCTTTTAACAATTGATTTAAATCTTATTATAAAATGCACGGTTTATTTCTTCTAGATATAAAATCAATTCATCAGTGACGGATTTAGTTGTTCTACATTGAAAATCAATAACTGGAACTACACTCGGAGTGTTTAATCTGAATGACTACATTGATTAATTTAAAACAAAAGAATCTGTTTAAAAGAATCTATTAAAGAAACTCCAAAGAAACCAGTGGCTTTTTTTAATAAAATATTTTTTTTCCTCTCATGCAGGGCGGTGTGTACACAAACACTGTGGTTCTGCAGCATCACAATGTGGTAATGACAAGAACTGACAAAGTATACAATGTCCGCTGTACTTATGAAGTGACTTCTAGGAACATTTCCTTTGGAATGATGCCCATAAGGTAGGAGTGTAACGAATATTTTAAAAATATAAACAATGTATATAAAATTAATTTGGAATTAAATCTTACATTTACGCAATCGTCGTTGGAACAGGTGCAAGTGATTCCGATTTTCGAGCTGTCTGTTTACTAATAATAAGATATTTCTTCTTCTACGGCGCGACAGTCCCATGATGGGCGAAGGCCTTCTGCCAGTTGGTAGATTCCGAAATATGAGACGTTAGTTTTCTTTTTACAAGGTAGGGTTGTCAGCCTTACACCCAACAGTCATATTAGATCGGAAACCTCGTTTTAAAGTGAATTCCGAATCATTGCAAGCGTTCTCTGGGGCACGAATTCGAAGTCGGTGAATAAGTGAGTTCACATGAAATGAATGAAACACAGAAACAGAAGAGCTTGGAAACTTTCTTGCTGTTTCTTCCTCATCATAAATCTGATCCATTTTTTTAACGAATTGTCACTCATATTGAGAAATGGATCCAATATAACAAGCGCAAACGTTCAGCATAGTGGTTGGACAAAACCACAATCACCAAACACTCACTCCAAAGCGTAATATTCATCAAAAGATGGTGATAGTGAATGTTTGGTGATCTAGAGCAGGTGTAATACATTATGGTTTCATCAAGCGTGGCTCATCGATCACGTACATGATAACGATAGACCACACACTGCACAAATGACTGTGGCAAAACTACAGGAATTGGAGTTGGAACTTCTTTATCATCCTCCATACTCACCAGACAAAATATTTGATGCAAATGAGTGATTTTAGTATCTAAACCGACTTAAGAATGTTTTCGTCACTCAGCTGCTATCCAATGGTTTTATGAAAAACTACATATACTCATATTTAATAGTGTTTTCAATTGTACTAGTTTTACGCTCTAGTATAAATTTATTTTACATGCAAACTGTTTTTAGGGACCCTGACACAATGCAAGTGACCGCATCCCCGGAAGCACCTCTGCCTAAAATCGTGATCCTTGGAATCGAAGGTCGTGAAGCTAACACTGTCAGGATCGGAGACAAGCTCACTTTCAGGATCGAAATCCCAGAAGGAAGTAAGATCACATTTCAGGAAGTCATACTTATATCAGCTATTCATATTTTCATGTCAAATAATTACTTCGAGTCAGGAAATCATTCAAATTTTCAAAATTTCGCCAAAACTACCAAAACAATCCCCATAAATTGGAATTAGAAAATGTAAACAAATAAAAATTCGATCTCTACGAAATAATTTCATAAAAATATGACTAAAAATCAAGCATAAGATTATGTACATTTTACGAAAAAATTTTACGCTTGAATATTGTTACTGCTTTTAGGTATAAAATGTAATTTTAAAATTATAATTATTATTGAATTTTTTATATTAATCAGAATGAATTTTAAAAATGAAAAGCTTAAAATGATTTTATTGCCTTATTTTAGGTGTGCAATCAGAATTAATGTTTTTAAATTGTCAATGATAGGGCTTTTACTTAATTGTCTCTTTTTGTAAAACAGATAGTTTTATGTAAGCATCATTATTGTAGCGTTAAGTATTTTTTTTTATTTCTTTTACATTTTAAGAAAATTTTAACGCAATAAGCTCAAAATGTTATGAATATTTTTAAACATTCAAAGAAAGAAAACATCGAAAAATATCATTACATTTTTCAGAAAAAAACAAAAAAAAAAAAACGTTGAAATAAATAAAAAATCTAAAATGCCAACATTAAAAATGATAGTTTAAATCGGGGCAAAAATAACTAAAATAAATTTACGATAGCTAATGAATAATAAAAAAATTGGAATAATCCAAAAAATGAGTTTTTTAAGATTTACAGTTTATTTCAATACTTCAACACAATTGCGATAACTTACTCCAAATTGTTAAAATAAAATATTAATGATTATGTCTTTGCATCTATTTTCAATTTTTCCTTCACAGCCCCCTACGGAATCTTTGCTCGAAGCTGCGTTGCCATGGCAAAGGACGCCAGGAGTGTTTTCGAGGTCATTGACGACAGAGGGTAAACATTTGTTCATACGATAGTTATTTCTTTAATTCATCATCAAATTTGCTTTCTACATGAAAGATATATTTTTAATTTTTTTTTAAATATACATCTGTAATGATAATTAATCTATTAAATCATACATTCTAAAGTTAACATAACTAGATCAGTTCTAAGGTATTCCTGTTTTATTAACAAGTTTGAAGAGTACATTTATTTTGTACTAATATACCAAACAAGTAAGTAATACAAACTCAAGTAAATAACATATTAATTCGACAGCCTCTTTCCATTCGTAGTGTCTTGCTCAAAGTTATGGTGTTTTGTTTCCCTTAAAAGATAGGTTCAATTTAAGTCCAAGCGAAATCCAACATTCTTAAAATTAAAAACAGTGACAGAAAAATTATAATTTTTGAAACATTAAAAATATTATTTAATTAATTAAAATAAATTATGAAATTTTCTTTAAAATTTCTATGCACTCAAAGTGAAATCAATTTATCACTAAATGATTTAATATATAAAATATAAGTATTCGCAAATTTCTGAATGTAAGCCGATCATTTATTTAAAAAACGAATTAATTGGACTAACAATACTAAAAACTTAGGAGTATACCTTGATAGTAAGCTAACATATTCTAATCATATTGACCACATTAAACGTAAATATAATATTTCTATACGCATGCTTTATCCATTCATTAATAGAAAATCCCTCTTATCCTTGGATAATAAACTAATTATTTACATGTACTATTTGCGTCCCATCATCACATATGCTAGCCCAGTTTGGGGTTCCGCTGCAAAATACCACATCAACTACATCAAAAGAATAGAAAATAAAATTTTAAGAATGATTACTGATTCTCCTTGGTATTTTAGGAATGATGACATTCGTCACTGTCTTGCCCTCCCCTCTATTCAAAAATTCATGCTCAAGCTTGCAGAAAAATTCTATGCAAATCTTGAACACATCCCGAATGATGAAATCCGTAATCTTCCGAGATACGATTTCCATCTTCCGGAAAATGCTAAACGCCCAAGGGCTGTTCTTCACAACTTGCAAAGCTCCTAGACGAACTGGCTCAGTTGTCGTCATGACATCTGTGCTTTTAGTCTTCATTCCTAGCAACGAAAATCCCATCCTACTGTAGATTCCTTTTTAAATTTTGGATTCTTTAATTGTTCTGTTTATTTTATTAATTTTTGTTTTTTATTTTATTTTTCTCCTTGTTATTAGCTATTTTATTAATTTTTTCTTTGCTTATATTTTTAATATATATTTTAACATGGGACATTGCTCTTAAATCACTTCACCTCCTTTTAACTATCAATGTTTTTTCCTTCACCAATGTTTCTCAGATGCAGATAGGAGTTTTAGGCCCCTTTGGGGCCAGGGCACTCCGAAATCCTGTAAAGACGACGACGGACGACGATAAGCCGATCAATATATATATAAGCAGGGAGGGAATTTTTTCTTCAAAAAATATACCGAAGTTCAAAACCCGTATATAAGTCGAAATGAAACAAAAATTATTTTAATTTTTATTATTTCTGGTGTACATTTTGGTATTTTTATATCAGTCGGGCGCAGATTTCTTTAACATCAATTTTTCGTTTTGGCTCCGATGTAACAAATCAGCAATATAAAAAATTTCGAAAAAGATTACTAATTAAACTAATTTTATTTAAAATTATTATTATTATTATTTAAAAATTTAAGAAACATAAATTAAAGAAATAAAAAAATGCTTTATTTAGCGAATATTTGGTGATTTATCACTTGCACTTGTCTAACAGAAAAGTACTTATTTTTTTGCGAGTACTTTGGCTTTACTTTACTAAGCCGTACTTTAGCTTTAAAACAAATTTTTTAAATTCTCGATTTACACACGGATATATATACGATAATAATAATACGATATTATAATTAATACGATATTAAAAGCAATATGGTATTAAAAATAATGATACACAAGCACAATTTTCATACTATAAAATTTCCAACATTTAATATTATGGAATTGTGCTTGTGTATCATATTATTTTCCATTTCCATAAAATCTCCATTTAATATTCAATTCAAGAGTTTCAATTTCATTTATATCAGCAAAGAAATATTTTCTAATCTACCTTTTAATTTAGAAAATATTAATAAATTTTCAAAGATTTTTTTTTTTTTTTTTTTTTTTCTATTTATAAAATGCTTGTGCGTGCTATTCCAGCTGCCCAGTGGATGCCAACATCTTTCCTCGCTTCCGCGAAATCGGAAGTTCCCTGGAAAGCAGCTACGAAGCCTTCCGCTTTACGGAATCCTACGGAGTGATCTTCCAGTGCAACGTCAAATACTGCATAGGAAAATGCGAACCCGTAAGTTGCCCAGCAAAAAAAGTTAACTGCATTTTGAATAAAAAATGTCATCGACAATGTATGACATTCACCGTTGATTTTTGTTTCTCAAGGTGAACTGTGGTGTGGGTATGGAGAAGGCAAGCTGGGGCCGTCGCAGAAGGTCTCAACCCATCGAGAAAGAAGACAGCGAGATGACACTTAGCCACGAGATACTGGTTCTGGACTTCGGAGACGAATCTGTTAGTTCCATGAGAGATGTCAACTCGGTCAATGGTAACATCCTTTAAGGTTTTCTTTTTGAAATCAGATATGCAATAAAGACATAAAAGATTTATAAATCTGCAATGACAATAGATAGATAGATATATAAATTAAATTTAAAATAATTTGTACCATCTCTTATTGCTTCGTACTTTAGATTACTATATAAAGAATTTAATAAAATTAATGAGATTGTTAATCTCAATTTCCACATCCTAAAAATAGCTACGTTATTTCTCAAAATAAAAAATAAAAAAAATGCAAGAATCAAGTACGTGAAAAAATAATCAAATAATATTTTATTTTAAAGTATTCCTAAGCCCCCAGATACTATCTTAATATCAAACAGAAGTCTTTTAATAGTTTCGCCAGTGTCAATATCTAGCGGCTTTGCAGTTTTCACCATCGTCCTCAAACACGGACTATGATACAAAGACATTAAACAGCCTGGTTTGTTTTAAGATAATTTAAAATAATTTTATTTATAGTTTAACATTAATATTAAAAGAATCGAATATAACAGTTTGATTCCCACAAGCGATATAGACACATTATTCAGTCATTCTTTAAAACTCTCTCTACATTGACAACAGGTGGCACGCGATTGATTTTGAGAACAGTCTTCTGTCAGTTGCTGGTAGATGATTGGATCACAGTAAAGGATTCTGCCATTCCGTCATCTAGCATGATGGAATGGCAGAAATGATTTGAGAAAGATAAAAAAAAAAATAGCTTATCGAGTTTCGAATTGAACTCCCTCAGTTCATTTCAGTACTAACTACTAAGTCACTCCACAATCATTTTATTCTGATATCTGTACAAAATGAAGATTCATCTTTAAGAGAAAATCAGATGATGGCCAACAACTGTGTGATTTAATAGTTTATAATATTCCAAAAGCTTAAATCTGAGAGAATGAACTTTACTTAGATCTAAGGGGAAAAAAAAATTAATAAAAAGAAATATCACAAATATCCCAATATTTTTGAAATAATGCAAATTTGATCTCAAATGCGTCCAGCATTTTACATGTATTTTTCCATATTCCAGAGAGTACACACTACAAAGAATCCGTTCTCATGATGGACTCATGTGCATCCAAGACTTCTCTGATGGCCCTGAGTGTCACAAGTGCCTTGCTTCTGGTCTTCTACATCTGCACTGTGGCTTATTTTGTGGCTCAGAGAAGGGTCACCAAAGAATTTCGATAAAATACAGCAAATCTCAATTTAATACGAATAACTTATAACTCTTAAGCGGAGGAGTTTATTTCTTATACTGTCCATGGCCAATCCTTTGAAGCTGATGATTCCAACAGATCAAGCATTATTAAAAAAAATTGTTAAAAAAATATACTGAGAGACCAAAGTTTAATTATGTGATATATCTTCATGATTTTTTTCAGAGTTTTTAATTTTAGAAAACCAATCAAAAAATTAAATGTGCGATTGGATATATTTTACAAGTATTGTCAGCTTTTAAGTTTTTTTTTCACTTTCAGCATATTCAAAGGCATTTGTCACTATATTTATTACCATTAGCTTTCATTGTTCATATTTATTTATTTATTTCTGTTGCATGTGTTTTTTTGTGTCATTTATATGTGATGTGCAATTCTTATCGACTGAGGGTATGGAATGGAGGTGCAATGGTTCCTCAAAGCATAAACCTGTATAAATTGTACTGGATAAATAACCTGTATAAATTGTACCGGATCCTTATTTTTTTTTATTTCACTATGGTTTTTTTTTATCAGTTATTTATAAATTTGTAAATAAATGAAAGAAAAGAATAAAAAATGGTATTTTGTAATATTTGCTTCTTTATGACTCTCAATATATTCTCATATGATAAATTCCTTAACTATGCATTATTAAAATATTTCATGATATTTCCTAGTTACATATAAACTACTATAATCCTACAAAACTACAGAATGAATAGATATTTATTAAAAATTAAAAAATAATGCAGATTGCAATAAGAACAAAGAAAAGAAAAGAAAGTAAAATAAGAAATAAAATTAAATAATAAAACATCAATAATATTGCATGTTTTCTATCAATAAATTTGAAAACAAATTATTTAATTTTATATAAAATACTTAAAATGATATTTCAATACATTAAATATGTTTAATTTTACTTATAGAATTAAAAATTCAGTATTTTCATTTTAATCTCCAGATTATACTTAAAACCATTACAAAATTTTCACTACAACTTAATACTGATTGATGTATATACTGAATTTTACATAAGATATTAAATAATATTTTTTTTTATTCTGAATATGACAATTACTTAGATTTTATAATTAAGTCATAACAAAATTTTAAAAAAAATAAAGCACAATTCCCTCCTGTTTTCCTGCTTTATGTTTAAGAATACAATACAATATTTATTATGAACATATATCTCATTCAATGAATATACATTAAATATAATGCAATTAAATAATATAATGCTATTTAAACATAATGATATTTAAATATAATGCTATTTAAATTAAATATAATGCAAGTTTCCAATTAATTTCAGATATCAAAATACATATTGCAATTTGTCGTAACATCAGTTTTCTCTAAATATGAAAACACTAAAAATTAAAATAATTTTTAAATAACTTATACCAAATGGTTAAAATTAAACTTGGTTTATTGTTCTAGCATCCTGTAGCTGAGACCAGTCAACTTATCGACCAGAAAATTGATATACACACTATGTAAAAGTACAAAAATAATCTACAAAAAAAAAAAATACAATAAAAAATAGAAATCTACAAAAAAAAAAAATTACATGTTTAATAGAGGACACTTTTTTTTTTTTTTTTAGAATACTGCAAAAAGAATTTTTGGATAACCAAAGCACAAAATAAATGATATTTTTAACATATAATCACAGGGGGTTTAAGTTTTATAAATAAAATCCTATTTAAAAAAAAAAAACACGTCCATCTTTGCAATCATATTAAAAATACCTGATTCGCATAAGCATAGAAAAATAATAGTATGATATAAAAAGGATTCTTGTTTAAAATGGACAAACAAGTACAGAGCTATCTTAGAAAATATCCGAATGTGCCAAAAACATCGGCATCCCCAAACATCTATATGTTAAAAACATCTGGATTCCCAAAAAACAATTGTCTGATGAGAGTTTATTCAACATTTATCCCTGTCCATATTTCTTTGGTTATTGAGAATGAATCTGTTGTGTTTTGCGACATCCTTTAGGTGGCATGAGTTATTCCAGGCGTTTGTTTTGCAGCAACTACAATGCATTAAATCGATCATCTTCATGCACTATGGTGCTCTATTCACTTGTTGCACTGATCATCATAGCAGAGGTTCTCTCCTACAGCATTTCACTAACGAGCATACTATCAATTGTTCATTTACTCATCCCAATTTCCTCGGGCCTCACTCAGTGCAATATTTGGCTGTGTACTCATTTAAAGAATTTTGTTTATCGAGGAGGTGTTGCTACATTATGTGAATTGAATGTTTCCATCAAGCTGCAAATGTAAAACATCACAGGAGATCAGTTTTAATCCACTGGTTGTTAAACACACGGCTCATCAACAGGAACTGTAGCATTTTTACTATGGCATCTCATTGAGCGATATCTATTAATTCGTTGCGTTCATGAAATAAAATTCAGCAACAACTTATCTTTTAGTGCCCATATTCAATTGACAAATTTATTATTTATTAGTGATTCTGCCTGATGATAAATTTGCCCTAGCACTTTGAATGTTGGCATGTTAATACTTTGAACTAATGCAACTTTACATATGAATTTTAATTTTATGTTTTATATTTTTCTCAACAAGGGAGTCTTTTATTAAACCAGTCACACAAATGAGATGATAGTGCACATCTAGCTCCTTTTCACAATTTTTTTTTTTAATATATTTATTTTATAAGGAAATATTCATTTAAAAATGAAAACAAGAATCTATGTCAATGAATTTCCTTTATTTGTTGTCATGTGAATACAAAAGCTATGATATGGAAATTTACAAATCTCACATTAGTTAGAATTATTTAAAACACTTTTTTCATGATATACACACAGTATACTTACATAAATAATGAACAAATATGCATATTTAGATTCATAAAACTGTACAATTCTTTACATAGATGTATAACTCAATGGTTAAAACATAATGACTACAAAAGCGATAGAAAATTATAGTTCCAGTGGTCCCTAAATGAATCTACACTAGAGAGGGGGAAAGGAACCTTACTAATTATTACAATTACACACACAAAAAAAATCAACTTCAGCAGGCATCTTTTGAACCAGGATTATCCTTTTTGGTAGCATCCCGAATGGAAGAAAATGTCTTCTGAAACCATGTATTTTTAGAAGTCTGTAATTCATTTACAGCTGCATTTAATTGATGAGTCAGATCCTGAAAAAGAAATCATGAAGTAAATGAATTTATCTCAAATTATTTCTTGTATCATAGGTTCACTAAATATTTACATTTAATAATAAAGAGTGTATAAACATTTTATACTAAAGGGACTATACAATAAATGCTATCACTTTTTCAAAAATTACAAATTATCTTACAAAACATAATTTTTTTATGAATCTTTCCTGAAAAGTTTTTAAAAAAAATATGAACTAATTTTTTTTAAACTACATCAGAAAAATTAATCCAACTCAAATTAATACATAAAAGATTAAAATTTACACACCCACAGCTAAATATATATATATATTTTTTTTTTCAGAAACTATTGACAATTCAATGACTTTGAAATTTTTTTCACAAATCTCATTTAGTCATGTTTTAATTAGTCTTAACCTGTTCTTTGACAAGAGTAAAATAATGAACTTTAAATTAGGTCACAAATATTTTAGGTGACAACATTTAAGCTTCAAAAATTTATATTCTACTACAAACCTCATTACTGGTAAATACTTAATTTAAAATGGAGAAACAACAAGAAAATAGCAGTGAGCAGAAATTGTAACTGGGAAAATTTAGTCTTTATTAAAAAAAAATACTTTTTTCCCCTTAGTACAAAGAGTAATATATTAAACTGTATAACAGGTCAATACACTGAAAATTAAAACAGAGACACCAATGTGGCTTGAAATCAAGAATAACAATTTAGAATAAGGAAAATTTTCAAAATTTCTTCAAATTAGAAGTAACTGGAAGTTTTGTGTAAATTAGAAGCATGCAAAGATAACTTACTTGATTTTTGCACTCGGATTCAACAAGAGCCAATTTTGTCCTTGCAAGTTCCAATTCAAGTTCTCTAGCTTGGGATTCTGCCTCATTTGCATCACTTTGAGTATTTTGTAGAGATTCCAAATGAGATTTACTATTTGCAAGATTAGGAATTAGAGTTTCCATGTACTTGGAACAGAAGTCACAACTTTCTGTTCTAGCCTAATATAATAAATTAAGAAATAATCACAAACAATACATTTAAATATTCGAGAAAAATAAATAATTTGCTTTTATTTCATCTAAATAATAATTTCATCTTCAAAATTTTAAAATGCTAATAAAATATTTTTTGATCTTAGTATCTAATAATTAAACCATGGTTCATTCATATTTATTTTTCTATTTAATCAAATGCTTTAATGAATTTGATTAAAATTCCAATGTATAACAGTAGTTAATAGTCACTATTATATAAACTATTTTATTCCCCTATTAACTTTAGAGTAATATTTTGATTTCTTTTTAACCATTAATAGTAGGAATCATTTCAATTTTAAAGTTACTGATAACCAGCTGCCACTTAAAATCTTAACTTACACATGTTTCACATTAATTTAAGCTCCTGAAATAGTAAAAAATTCATTTCATTTTTTTAAATAAGTATTATCAAAAAGGCTTTTTTTTTTAATCATATAGAAATATTTTTAAATTTATGCATATTAAGTAACATATTTAAATAATTTTTTTTTTGTAAAAGGAGACAAAAAATTTTTTGTATGTTAGTTTATGTATTAGTTATGTTGGTACGCATTAGTTAATTAGTTAGTTTTTTATGTATGTTTTGTATGTTAGTACTATAATTAAGGAAACAAATACAAAACTAATTTTAATCAAGAAAATGAATTTTATAAAAAAAAAAATTCTACATTAACTACTTATGTTACCATTTGGAAAATAATTATATTAACATAATATAAAGTATTAAATTATCCATTATCAAATTTAACAAAATGTAAATTAAAAGTTTAAAAAAAAAAATGCATTTTATTCCAATTGTTATTTGTTTATATTATAAAGACCTGTTTTTCTGCTTTCCAAGATTAACAATTAATATTGTTAATTATTGAAATCAATAACAAAAACAAAAAAAAATTAAAATTTTTATCATAAATTGCTTCAAAAATTACATTTTTAACATCACCAAACTGAAACATTAGGATTAAATAATAAGTCATTAAACAATAAATTTAAATACCTTTATCACCTCCAAAATCTGTTTAGTAGCTAACTGCTCCTTTTCTAATCTGCAATTTAACTGCTTACATATCTAAGGTCAAAAGAAAAAAAAGTTATTTAATGACAATACACAAATTAAATCTTTTCATATTATGAAAATTAACTAAATAAGTTATATTTTTTACTACAACATATAAAAAATAATGGCCAGCTTCAATAATTTAAAATCTTTGAAATTCATATGTTGTAAAAAATTATTGAAATAAACTCTTTGACATAAATACTTTTTAAATAATATGTAAAAATTTTATATTATTTCTTATATACAATACCTGTTTGTATTGAGATATAATAGTTTCATTTTTAAGATTTTCTGACTCGGCCCGTTGCAATTCCCGCCTGCACATTTCTTTTAACTTCAAAGAAAAAAACCTAGTATTAATCATGAATGAAAACTAAAAGAAATATAATTTTAAATCTTATAAGAGGAATAATTAACTTTAAAATAATGATGGAACAGATATTTATAATGTTATACTTTTAGTTACATACAGTTAAGGATAATAGATAAAAGTTGCAAAATATTACAACATTCAAACTATAAAAAGTAAGGTTTACTGACTTGGCACACTTCCAAAGAAAGTCTCTTCTTTTCTTCTTCCAATTCATTTATAGTCATTATAGCTGCCTGAAGTTCCTTTGCTTGAGATTCTACCTTTTCTTCTGACTATAATTAAAATTTGAATAAATTAGTATAATACCACAATAAAATAATTCTGATTAATGAAAAAGTACTTCATAAAAGAAAAGAATAGACCATCCACCATTAAAATGTGTTTTTAGAAATCTTAAAACAATGTAATTGTAAAGTCATGGTATGTTTCCTAATCCTACTACATTTAAAGAATTTATTTTTATAACATGTCATAAGTTTCAGAAAAAAATTTCTGATGTATGTGTATACACCCAGCATGTAATGATAACATAGAGCATTATGTTAGTAAAAAAGAAGCAACCAAATAAAAATAAAATTTACTTCCTCCCTCATTTTGCAGAATTTGAATTGTGGTAAATGCTTGTGTGTCACTAACAAACGATTACAAGGCATTATGATTTCATTTTCCCTATGAGAAGAAAAAGAGGAAATGAAAACCACATTCATGTACATTAAAATTTTTATATAAACAATAATCATCATATGCAAGTTCATTGTTAATGTTGACTAAATTACAGTGCAACAAAAACACAACAATGAATTTGTCTTAATTACAATATTGGGAGAGAGTTGCGAGAGAGTTGAATGGGCTTTGCGGAGAAGATAAAGACACTGGACAAAAAATAGACACCTTTTGCTTTACAGGGATTATTTATGCTGTATGTAAGAGACTAAGCCTTTTATAGATTTGTATATTTTCTTTGAACAAAAATGTATCTTTTTTAGTACCTATGTAAATAATAAAGTTAACTGATACCTAAAAATTATTCCCAAGATTATAATTGGACACAGATTAGCAGAATTATATTATTTATATGGTCCCCAAGAATATCAATCGGTATAAATGTCATATTTTTAGACATCAAAATTTTGCCCTTATTCCGATTTTCTAATAATAAAGATAAATCCATGAACAGGAAACCTAATGAAGTATATAAACTTAAAATTTAAACTAAAAGAAATGGATTCATAGTTTTTCTGGGAAAATTTGGATAGTTTTTGAGATGAGGCTTTAGAAAAGCTTTAATATCTTTTAAAACCATGTGAGAAATTTCCACAACTCTAATTTTTCAATGAAATAACTGTACAGCTAAAGCCTTCATAGTGCTTATGAGGACATTAAGGCAAAATAACAGAATTCAGAAATTTGAATGAACTGCAAAGAATTTTTCTAAAATGATCAATGACAGTATTTAGAGGCTAATTATTAAATAGCCTTATAGAAACTTTTTCAATAATAATTAAAACTATTACTTCAGCTTGAGTAAAATAATAAATAACTATTGAAGAAAAATAAATGAAGGTGTCGAATTTTTCTGACATGGTGTCTTAATAAAAATATTTTGGAAATCTCACCATAACTTTATTCATACACTGTATTAAAATAAAAAATGTATGATGCTTTCAAATGCCCAAAGATAAATGTGACAATCCCAGGCAGAGCAGACATAGTTCCAGGCCAAATTGAAAATATGAGAAACCCTATCAAGGTTTTTAGAGTGTTATTAATACCTTAAAGATGAAAACAGGATGACTTTCTCTGGAATACATAATTCTGTTGAATACCACTGAGAATTTTTCTCGCTTTGTAGTAACCAATGGCGATTTCTAATTGAAAGCAGAATTGTTTTTGGAAATATTGTGACAGATTATTTTAAAACATAAATTCTCAATAAACATAAGTTCTTTTGAATTATAGAATAGAAAATGTTATGAAGGTTTTTAATAATTAATAAAATTTACATGCACAATAAAGGTTTCAATATATAATTTTTTTACATATTTAAACCAAACATAATTAGTGTTTAGTAGGTTTAGTTAAGTAATGCATGCACTCAATTTTAAAACTTAGAGTATTAATTTTAGATACATTAACCATATAGCTGAAATGCTAAAATTTCAAATCATGCATTTGAATCTTTAAAATAAAAAAAAAGTTTGAGTTTTAAACAAAAATTAAAACTACAAAAAATTTTGCATTGAAACTACAGAAATACATAATATTTTTTCATTTTTATTTTAGTTTTAATACTTCATTGCATTGCTTAACTGATTTAATAATTTTAAAAAAATTTCACGAATAACAAGATTGCAGAAAACTTGAAATGGTTTTTAATTTTTTAGGGAATTTTCAATAGCTAACTAATTTTTAATAACTAGATTTTATTTGCTCTAATTTTTAAATATTTAACTACAAAAATATATTGAATAACTTTAAACTAAAATCATAAATAATTAGAATTATTCAGTAATAATCTTATGATTAAGTATAATAACTCACTTTGACTAGTTCGTTACGGAGTTGAAGTTTAATGTTAATCAGGTCATGAGAAAGATCATCATTTTCTCTATCAAGCTGCAAATTTGTCTCCAACAGCTTTTTGTTTTCTCTCTATAATCACATGAATTATTAATTAAATAATTGTAATAATGATTAAATCAGTTAAATAATTTTACTTATATGGGCTTGATATTAATCTGAATAGATTTTTGGCCAAAAAAAAAAAAAAAAAATTACCTCATATATAAATCTTATGAGGAATCTCTTATTTGTAATTATAAGAAAAGTAATATAATTTTTAAACTAAATTTTTAAAAAATTATAATTATGGTAAAAAAAGGGTGTTAGGTACATCAGAATTTTCTTTTCTTTTTTTTTCTATGATAGGACTATGACTATAGGAACAAAAGTAAATGTTTGAGAATCACCAACATAATAATTTTGAATAAGTATATTAATTTTGCAATAACAAAAATATAAAAAAGTTTTTAAAAAGTATTGCATTTTTTTTGGGGTTAAAAATTCAATAATATTAAAAAAAACATCCAAGCACAATTACTCCAAGCAAGCAATAAAAAAATTCTAATTAATTTAAAACAAACAAAATAAGTATTTTACTTGAAGAGTTTTTATGGGATCTTCTTGAAGCTGCTCTTGTGTTTTATATAAACCATATTCTTTTTCATACTTCTTCAGTTTTTTAACCTTTTATAAATAAAAATATGTATAATTATATATATTTGCAACAACAAGGAAAAATTAGAACAATAAGGCAAAACAATTAAAATAAATTGAAAATGTACTAACTTTGATTTTAATGGCATTATGAATCAAAAGTTTGGCAGACTCTTCTGATCTGTACTTCTTTGGTAAAGACACTCTAAAATGCTTCAAGACACCTTCGAAGTCTAATGCAAGTAGTTCTTTTTGTGAAAGCTACAAATAAATAAAATAATAATTAGTTGAATGCCTAGAAGAATTTATTGAAATGTATACAACAATCAGTAATAAGAAAACTTTTTTACTAATGTTTTAGAAAACATATATCTTAATTTCAAAGCAAAATTTACCATTAATAAGGCCACAGCAACTTGAAAGATTACATCCATGCCCTAAATAGTAAAATAAAGACACAAAATATTGTTAAAAACTATTTTTTTTATATTATAATATAAAAATTTTATGAGACAGTTAAGTTGACAGAATTTAATACATCTAACTATAGGAAATATAACAAATAAAATTAAACATATTTTTAAATATATATGCTTTGCATTTTGAAAATTAAAATACCATATTTTTCAACAAATACAAATATTTAAATATTATATTATTTAAATATTATTTTATAAATATCATATATACAATGAGAGAACCAAATTATAATTTCCTAAGCATTTTAAACTTACATCAAGTAAAAATAGATCGATGACATAAAAAACAGTTATCAAAGGAAATTTTGCTGTAAAAAGAGTCAGAAACCACTGAGATGCAAACATGTGAACTTCTATTCCCAGATCATCAAAATGGGATACAAGTCCAGGCATCTGATCCTAAAAATAATACAATTTTTGAATTAGATTTAATTTAGTTAGGTTTTACAGCTATTTTATTTGCAACATAAAAAAATTAATAATTTTCTAATTTAATCCTTCTTCTATAATATAACTTACAAATTCATGATACATTGGTGAGAAAAATTAAAGAAACAATATAAAAAGATGCTTCTATTAAATAAACTGCAATGAAATTAATTGGTTGGTTGGTTATTCAATATCAACATTATCATGTAGTCCAGTAGGATTCAACTTCACTACAAAAAAATAGGCAAATTTTTGAGTCTGTTATTTCGGCATGTGTGAAAAGAAATGCATATGGGTGACTGCAAGGTTAATTGGATACAATTTTTGCTTGTAATAGGTGGAATATGTCGTCTAGAATATATCTCACAGATTGTGAGAAATGGCATGTGGAATGGAAGGATGCACCCTAATAGGACTCTGTAAAAACTTAGAAATAGCCAAAAGCGTAATATCAAGAATCTGGAAACTGTTTAGAAACACTGGTAATTTTCATAGACAACTAGGTCAAGGTTGGAAACATGCCAAGCAGACTTTCAGAACAATTATTTGGCAATGATTACTAAAAGAAAAAACAGGCAAATTTGATTCAGCAACAGAAATTCACTATTCATATTTACTGTGAATGACAGGCTACATAAAAATGGTTGTATACAAAGAAACCTATGATTTGCATTCCACTAACTCCGGAAGCAAAATGCATCCAGTTACAGTGGTACAGAAATCGTGATTGGAATACCATGTACTTGAGCAAAATTTTCTTTACCCATGAATTCTACTTTTGTTTGCAGAGAGATTCCAGACATGTTACAATATGAAGGGAGAATATATGTAATAAGCCTGCAAACATCTGTGAAAGACATCAATGCAACAGCCATGGAATCATGGCAGGTGCAGGCCTCATTTTGAATGGCTGCACTGTCCTGCACATTTTTATTACTGCAACAGTATATTCTGAAATATATAGAGATAAGGTTCTTGTTCCGCAAAATGTTCCAATGTTCTTGTTCCAATCCATAATAACTTCCTCCTAATGAATGATATTGTGCATCTTTATCATGTTGCACTAGTGAATGATTATCTTAAGGATGAAGGAATCCAGCGAATGGAGTTCCATTCCATTTTGGCAACTTCCACTTAGCATTCTTCAGGAAGTGCTATTTATCTTGAATATATTTTACAGCAAGCACATCTGGGTAATCTAATCCACAGAATGAAAAATTGTCATAAAGCTTGCATTTCGGTCAGGGTGACTAAATCCTTATTGATTTTTCCTGTGTGACTCTAAAGATTGTATGCAAGTTTCATGTTCTTATCTGCTTATTTATTGAAGTTACATGAGTTGTCATAAATTGTTCTTTTAATTTTTCTTCCCAGTATGTTTTATTAATCCCAATATACGAATTGTTTATTTCCAAATTATTTCTTAATGAAATTTAATACAAAAAAGATCTAAAGAATGATTAGCAATTATACTATATGAAGTATTCAGTTAAAAAAAATGTATATTAAAGTATTCAATTTAAATTTAAAAAGTTTAAAAACGAAATTTCAAACAAATAAGTTTAATTGTATAAGAAAAAAATCTCAGTCTCAATTTCACAATGATATCTGAGAAATTTTTTAATTCTTATGCTTCCAAAATATTTCTATATTTAAAAAGATCAAATAATCCCAAATAAAAATAATAATAAAATATTTATTTTAAATAAACAAATTTACCTCCATTAATTTTCGAAGTTGATAAAACTTCAAATGCAGTTCTTCAAAAGCATTTCTAAACATATCTCGAGTATGATAATCAAACATTATTTTCATCAATACACCAAAAGCTTCTTCTTCTGGCATCTATATTGTTATAAAGTATAATTATTAAAGATAAAAAAATAATAATTAATGTGCAAAATAATTTTAAAACATAGAATTTGAATTTATCAAAAAAGAATGACAATTATCAAATGATAAAGTATAATATTATAATTCTTTAATTTTTATATGCTTCAAGCAATTTCAATTAAAACTTAAAAGTTTAACTTTAGAATAAAAAATTACAATTTTATATATTATTCAACAAATGAATATTTACCATAATTTTTTTGCTTATGATCAACAGATGTAATTTAAAAACACAGAATTTCACAATATGGATTATAAATCCTCATAGATTTTTTGTGGTTCTTATTGCTTTTTTTCTCAATAAAAAAAATGAATAAAAATGTGATACCTAAGAATATTTTTTTCAAAGATAATAGATAATTTAAGTACTAATAAATTGACTAGTTTTTAGATTTTAGTCTAACTGGACTAAACAAGGTTACATTTTGAAAGATTTTATTTTGAATTATCGTTTTAAATAAAACAAACAAGTTTTAAATTAGTTGTATTTATAATTTATTTTTTGCATTCTAAATGACAGCCTTTTTACTACCATTTATTTTTATTTACTTCCATTGAAATGTCTAGTAATTGCTTCTTTATTATGGTAATCATACATACATCTATAGAATTCCAGCATCTTTAATACATATATTTTTTTAAATATTAACATGGAATTTAAATTTTTCTTATAGTTTGAAAAGCAAAAATATGTAGTCACAAAAACAAAACTTTATAAGCATAAGTAAAAAAAGCTTGAAACTCTAATCAATTTTGTAACTAAACAAAGCATTTAGACACAAATCATTCCAGATTACAATATTCAATTTTGTATTTCATCATCAGATTATAGTATTTGTATTTCACTTTTAAAGTTAAGTATGGATAATTTTTTTGTCCCTTTTTTCTCAAAAACTAGAATTATATACTTTATGGAATATTACCAAGAAATGCTTTGAATTTAAAAAAAATGATAATCATAACTAATTATTATAAACATGATTTTGATAAAATATTAATAAAGTTGAACTAGAATGAATATAATATTTACTTACATGTAATAAAAGAGCTGCAACTAGAAATGATAAACCTTGGCAATAACCAATTTCGGGATCATACAAAGAATATGCCTATACAGATTTAAAAATTTTTCAGTTAATTTTTTAAAAAATAATAATTTAAAAAGCTTATAAAATTATACACAATTTGAGAGTAAATTTTATGATGTCAATCATTATATGTAAAATGCATTATAGGCAAAATTTAAGACAGAAGAAAAAAAATTACTGATTTATATAGAATTTATTATATTGTATGATGAAAAAGTCGATAAATCTATGAATTTTATAAAAACTTTTTTAAAAAATGAAAACATATACATATAGTTACAAATGAAATCAAATAAATGTTCAAAATACAAGCCATTCTCCTATTTATAGGAATTAATAAGCTCACACATATTGGCAGAAAACATTGCAGCATACTTATTGCTTTTGTTATTCTAAAAAAATCCACAAATATCATAACCAAAAGTTCATAACCTGCATTGTTTTAAATACAAGAAAGAATCAAAAGAAAAAAATCTAGTAATGTTAGATCTGGTAATCTAAGAGACCAAAGTTCTTGTCTGACCTCACCCTATTTATCAAAATGTGAGATGTGTGGGCAGTTACACCATCTTGTTGGAATTTTCCTTTTGACATTCACTATCAGAATCAGTGCTTGTAAGATTCCTGAGAAATTTTTCCATAATATAGCATAACATTTTCCATAATATGATTAACCAACTTTGTTTGTGAAGATTGGCTCCTGACTGATTGTGTATCCAAAATTCAATTTTTAAATCATGTAGTGACTTTTGTTTAATTATATGAGGGTTTTAATTGTCCATATGCATACAATTTGATGGTTTGCATAACTATTTAGATGGAACTGTACCTTATCACTATAAAATATACAATCCAAAATTTTACCATTAAAAAAGTGATTCATAAAGCAACCATAGTAAAATAACATCTTGCTGTTAACAATTTCTACATTGACAAATTCTATATGAAACTTCTACTTGGCAACTACTACTACAATCTTCTCAATAGTTTTATAAAAGATTTTGAATAAGTGTTGTTTAGAATTTTATATAATTCTTTTTTCTATCCTAGGCCTACTTTAAAGCCTGTCTGTTACAACACCAATTTCTCTAAACTTTTTTTTTTTTTTTTTTTATAAATTTATTTTTTAATAAGTCAACCAAGATGATACATTTCCATATCATCTTGGTTGGCATAGTTGTTACTGAGAATTTCTTTTCAGACTGCAGTATAAGATGTCCACTGCAGTGTAAGATGAAATTTTTGAAATATGCTAGATGATGAAAATACTTTGTCTGTTTGCATATTAGAAGAATTAAAACTAACACTGAAAATTTAATATCTGGTACTATTTATAGAATGTGATCTCAACTCTACTATTTGGAATAAAAAATATGAACTTTCCTTCATAAAAAGGATATTAGTAAATTTATGGTATATTGACTTTTAAACCATACTAAATTTTTTGATATCATCTTTAAAATATAAATAAAGTTTTATATTATTACCTTGCATATTTTAAAAAGAGATTCTTGGCCAGTGCCATTCTTTTCATTGAAAAGTTCATGAGCAGGAAATGTCCTGTAGATATCTCTCTGAATAATACTTTCATAGGTACTATCCTGTATAAAACCTTTATTGTAATTATAATATAAAAACATTTCTTTTTAGAAATTAGCTCTTACAATGACATCAATGAGATTATATTTAAAATAAAATAAGAATATTTTCTACAATAAATTACAAAATAAAATCTATAAATTTTTAATATAATATAAAAACTATAAACTATTGAAGACTTTTAAGTCAGAATTTAATAAGCATTTTTCACGCTTATACTCCATCACAAAAGTATTAAAAAGAAAAAAATATTAACTAAAACAGTTAGTACAAGAAAAATAATAAAAAGACTGATCTGAGGCTTTTATAATAATTTCTTCTAATTATCTTTAAAGATTTCAATTATTATTACTGTTAATGTTTTGAATTAAAAATTATATTTTTTTTCTCCTTTATGAGGAAAAAAAAATTAAGAATCTGAAAATATTTTTAAAATGTAGTTTTGTATCAATTTTCTTTTGTTATAGTAAATTGATGTAATAGTTGGTTTTTGTGTTTTACAATATCATATTTAAATTTTTGAAAAATTGGGTTTATTTTTTTAAGAAAACTAATTTAATACACAAAAAAATTAATATTTCAAAAATTAATATAACGAAGTATATAAATTTACAAGAGAAAAAACATTTTCTCACTAACCTTATTTACAAGAGATTTGTAAATTTCTACAGTATCTTTTGAATCATGGCAACCAGCAAGCAGCTGCCAAACTTCCCCTCGCAATGCTTCTGGAACACCTCGTCTCACAAGACTAGTAAGATGTTTTGGTCTCTGTAACAAATTCTGTCTCCATTTTAAAAGAACAGCAGACCAACCCTCTAACTGCATTTCAGTGCAATCTTTACTAACTTCTCCAGTACCACTTAATAGAGGTTCATCATTATCTATGTTTACATAAAATACCATCATTAAAAGTAAGAACAATATAAAAGGTTTAAAATTATTGTATATAAGAAAATAATATGTAATAATTTGTAATATCTCTAAAGAATATAAGAATTTTACAACATTAAATTGTATTATCTTATCATTTTGACTCAAGCAAATTGTAATTGATTCTTCAATTATTTTTATCAAATAGATTCCAACTCAATAAATTTAGTTGTAATTTTATAAGTTCAAAGAGCAATAACAAAGAAGAAAATAAAATAGAATACTATTTTTATTCAACTATCTAGATTTAAAAAAATAAGAAGATAAAAAAAGATTAGAAGATAAAAATTTTATTGAATTAGACTAAATAAAATAACCCATTCAATTAAATAAAAAACATACACTTATCAAGTAAAAAATCTTATATTTATTTAACAAATTTTTATCTCTTAACCAATTAAAATTTTATTCCAAGACTGATTAAGTTATTTATGGTTTTCATTACCAGACACGGAGTCAAGGTCATCAGGACTAGACGGAGTTGGCACATTGGTAGACTTTGTAGCTGTAGTTGAAAAATCAAGATTCATAGAAGCTTTTTTATTTTGCAATTTAGAAGTGCTTGTGACATCAACAACTTGAAGAGTATAATCACCATTCATGTCTAAATCAATCTAAATAAGAAAAAATGTCTCATTATGAATGATAAACTTAGAATTAAATTAAATAATACTAATAGCATCATTATCAAATTTATTAATGCAGTACTTTTTAAATGTAATTATGCAGTATTTTCTATGCAATTCAATTATATAAATATTCTTTTACCATATATAAAAAGTTTAATAGTTTGAAAATTTTACTTCAGAATTTTACTTAAAAAATGTAATAAATACAGTCCTCAGCTTTCACATACTATTTGTTTATAAACATTTAGAAGGAAATATCTTATCATTCTGATAAGAAAATCATTAAGTATAAACACAGATAAACAAAAAACAAATTAACTTAGAAATCTAAAACCTTTTTCTCATACATACACATGCTATAAAAAAACTGAGCTATAAAATTTGCCTAAACTTTAAGAATTGGAATATTATTGAAAATTTATTTATAAAAATATTTCTACAATTAAAATAATTGCAATATAATTAAAAATTTCCTTGTAGAATTTTTAAGAAGTTAAAGCTTAAAAAAAATAAAATATTCTATGAAATTTTAGAAAGCCTAAAAAAAAATATATATATATCTATTATAAAAATTGCCTTTATATTGTTACATACACTGAAGTGACAAAAATGGGATAAAATAGTTTTCAGATCTATCGCGTAGAAAGGTATAAATGCGCAGTGCTTTCATTTCTGCTCAAGTAGCGTGATGATGACCGCACGACGAATTAACAGACTTTGAACGCGGAATGTTAGTTGGGCCTATTCATGCCAGGTTTTGGAAAGTTGGAGCTAGACGCATGGGTCATGCCATTTTTATGAAATTTCAGGCATAACATCCTACCATGGACAGCGCAGTGGTCGACCGTCTGCCGAGATCGACGAAAGCCTAGTGCCTTTACTGACAGAACGACATCGCTAGCAGCGACTCTCGTGGGCAAAATGAATATCACGATTTCAGTTGGTAATAGTGTGGCGCAGACCCCACGAAGCCATGGACCCAAACTGTCAGCAATGCACTGTTCAAGCTGGTGGTGGCTCCGTAATGGTGTGGGCTGTTTTTTCATATCTATTATGTACCCAAACAACGATGCGAATGGATGACAATGCCTTTATATTCGCGATTGTTTTACATATATTATTTAAATTCATAGGACAAGAATTTTAATAGGATGTCTTTCAGTTTTAGAATATTTATTAATTAATATTCATTAAAAATTTTAATGATTGTAAATTAGTAAAATATGTCAAATAAAATATTCTTTCATTTATATTATTAAGCAGCAAATATTATATTATATTATTATATTATTATATTTATATTATTAAGCTGCTAATAATTATTAAGCAGCAAAAAGATTGTCTATGAAAAAAATCATTTTATTTTACTATAAAAAATAAAATGCATGAAATTATATTTACTTCTCTAACTCGTAAATAAAATTGTTCATATAGAATTTTCTTCGAAAAATACCAAAATCTTTCAGTGGGTGGGAAAATTTTAGCCTTTGTTTCAATCACAAAACGCACAGGTTCTTGGATTCCACAAATTACAAGATCAGCAGCAACAGTCATGAAAACACGAGTATCTGAAATAAAATTAAATTTTATTTCAGAATAATAAATATTTTGGTACTTACGTATTAACGGTACCTTGGCAAGTTGCGTCAATAAAGAGCACATGTGTCAACCGCAGCTACAGTAGCTTTAAGTGTAGCTGTTAGATAGGCGACACTTAAAATCCTCCAAGTCTGTCGCCAAGGTACCGTTAATACGTAAGTACCAATATTTTAAATAAAAAATTATAAATATTTATAAATAATAAATAATAATAATATTTAAAATTATGAATAATAAATATTTTAAATAAGAATTATAAATTTATACAACAAAGGTTGTATAAATTTATAATTACATGAAAATTTACACACATATATTTATCTTGATTTATTAATTTATTTTAATAGTCAAATATCAGTTAAATACTAATTTATTTAATGCAACTAATTCTTTTCCCTCAAAAATTTATTTAACAATTAAAGAAATATTTTTTTATTTGTCTAATATAATATTAAACAGCTAACAAAAAGTATTGACATTTAATGTCAGAAAATATATTACATATATTAGCTTTTTATCTTATTAATAAGTACTTAATTATTTCATAAAATTATCTAATTACCTTTGTCCTCATTTTTAATACATTATTAAAGAATATTACAAATAAAATACTTGCAACAAATTATTCGACAATATAATAATGCTTTTATAATTTAAATAAAAATCATAATCCTGAAATATACATAAAATAAAAATTAATATATTCATAATAAAAAAATTAGCAATGTAGTCAACTATTTTTTTTGTTTTCTAAACATAATTAATATATTCCAATTATTGGTACATTCATTATTTAATAAATTTTTGTTATTGAACACTACATCCTCTGTTTGTATATGAAAAAAAAAAAAATAAATAAACAATGTTTGTTCTTTATTTTAAAATTTTACAACAAGAATACATTAATACAAATTATTTATTTAAATAATTTTAATTCATAATATTTTAAGCAAAATCAAATTGATTAATCATCCTCATCAATTGGCGCAATATCGCCATGGTGGGCCCAGGCCATCTGCCTAATGGCAGATTTCTAAGACAGGAGTGTTTTGTTTTTATGGGGTAGGGTTTGTCAGCCTTGTGCCCAATGCTCTACAGTAATATTAGATGAGGACCTACGGTTTAAAGTGGATTCCGAACCACTACAAACATCTATGGCACCACCGGGATTTGAACCCGATACTGGTGGCACCGAGCGCTAGTCACTCGGCCATCCAGCCCCCAATTGATTAAACTGAGGGAAAAAAATAATATGCTCAATCCTAATCTAAAAACTATATTACATTCAATTATCAGTTTTAATTATTTTTTTTTTATTAAATAAATCACTAATTTTTATATAAATTGTCATTACAGCTTCGTTACCTTTCAGGGTCTCTTCATTTAAAATTTCAAAAGCAGGTTCATTTGGGTCCCAGAGTCCAGTAATAACATATGGAGACTTTTCTCCAGCTGCTGGTTTAGTGAAAGACATCTGTGAAAAAATTTTTAATTAATACAAGTATATATAATTTAAGTAACATAAAAAATTTCTGAAATAAAACAATATACATAAAAAAAAAATATTGAACCAAACTACATGTACAGTAAGATAGAGTGAAAGTTTCTACGATAATTAACTTGATTAAAATGCAAAAACCCTCAATAAGCAGTTTGTGTAAATTATAAATTATCTTCATTTAATTTTTAGTAAAAATGATTTGCATCTAATAAGTTGAAAAAAATTAGGTTCTTGAGTAATGAGTTAAATTTAAATGTTCAAAAATTCTTAATTAAATTGAAAAATTATTCTAAAAATATATAACACAAGATCATAACTGAACATCACACAAAACAATATATCTACAATTTAGAAAAAAAAACTGAATGGAAACTTGAATTAAAAGTTCTAAACATAGTTAATAATTGCTTAATAATCTTTCATAATCAGTCAGAAAATTTAAAAGTGTTTGACAAAACTGATTTAAGATTTGATAGGAAAATCATTAGCATATAATTAATTGCATCAATACAACAATCAGCTTAGCTTTTCATTAGAATTCTCCCCATTAAATAAAGTATATTTAATTGCTTGTGAATGATTTATTATACATAAAAATATTATTCATGAACCCATTTTAAAACAATAAAGAGATAAAAATAAATCTTATGAAAAAAAAAGAAAACTTTGGTTTTCTGCTCAATTTTACACTGGTTGAAAAGCTTAAAGTTGCAACGGAAATGAAATTAATAATACTAATAATAATCAAATTTGAAAATAGTGGATTTTTTTTCTTCTTATTTAAATGCATAACTGATAAATGTGACAATTTAACTAAGTTGTTTGAAGCTAAAATAGCTGAAGAAAATTATCTAAAAATTAAGCTATTATAGATGATGCAACTAATTAATTAAATACACTAAATCTTTTTGAAAATGAAAATATTTACAAATTTTAATGAAAAGAGTTAAAAAAAGTGTAAATTTCAGACAAATCATTAAAAAAAAAATGATTAATGATATGCTGAACCTATTGTTTCTTTAAAACCAGTTGTGTACCACAGTTAAATGAATACTTAAATAATGTGAAAAGTATTTGAAAAATACTTACATATCAAACAATATTGATAAATTAAAGATGAATATCTGAAATAAGTAAATACTCTAAATGTGTATAAAATTAACTGAAATATTACACATGAGTTATGTTATTATAAAAAATGAAAGTGATCATAATGTATATAAACAAAAGGCAATGTTTGTATGTGTATTCCCTATAGACTCAAAACTACTCGACAGATTTCGCTGATAATTTCATAGTTTGTTTTTATTATTGCCAGGAGTGTGAGTGGTTTCAATGAAATACGATAAAGCAGCACTATTGTGTTTGAGATATTAAGTGAAAAACACGCATTTTGTACCAAAACATTGAATAGCAAAAAATTAATGAATGATAAACCACAAAATTAGATTCCCAAACAATTTAACAAGCTCAAAATGAGAAAAAAAATATCAAAATAAAACAGCAATGTAAAAAAGTGAATTATTGCACACTTATTTATTTCCTTTTCAGTGAATAAATAAATTGATATAGAACATGAATTGTATTTATTTATTCATATATATATACTCAAGTTTGGTAATAGCAAAACACTACCAGGTTTGCTAAGGTCTTATAAAATTTAAATTTAAGGGAAAATGTTAAAAAGCTTTACATGAATAATTTAAAACCCTAAACATTATATTAAAAAAATGAAACTTAGTACATCTAAGAAAAAAATGTGCATTCTATAAAAGCAGTTATATGCATAATTATTTCTGAAGTGATTATGAAGAAAAACAGTAATTCACAACAAATCACTGTTTTTAATTTATCAAATATATACTGCATTTATTTTTTTTTCTTTTTCCTTATATATTAAAATCTGATTCTTTTGTTAATTCTCTGATATAATGAAATTTAGATAAAGAAGCATTTGTTATAGATAATTAATGATTTTGACACAACAATGAAAATTACCCAAATAAATTTTACAAAAATTTATGTCAATTATTAAAAAAATATTTATGAAGATCACTATATTTACACATTAACTTGCATTTTTAATTACTATTCATTATATCAGCAAAGGTTTTAAATCAGAAATCATATAATTCTCATATAAAAACTTTTTTCGAAACATTAAAATAGTTTTAGAAGAATAATGAATTTTGATAATTACAAAAAGTATTTCAAATTACAAATACCATTTCAATTAGCTGCATTTCACTATTTCTTACATTTCTACCTGGTGAAATCAGTAAACCAAAACACCTGAAAAATTAAAAAAAAAAAAAAACATTAATTTTTTTAAAAACATTTCCTATACTATAATATTTTATAATGTTCAAAAACCAATTTTACCTGTCAATAACAAGTTCCTTGTTATCAGAAATTTGCTGTACTGTCAAAACTACACTTTTTTCCAGTTTGCAACGCAATTTAAAATAATCTTTATCTTTGGGGCATGATACATATCCTCCCTATAAATATATAATTTTGCATTAATTATTATTACAATTTATCAGATACTTATAAATAATTTAAGCATTATAAATATTAACTATTATCGCATTGCATTACTATTAATAAAGCTTTCACACTATAAGCATTAAAACACTACTAGCATTTAAATTTTCCACATAAAATATTAAAATAACTAAAAAACAGTAAGAAAAATTATATTATAAAATTAAAATTTACATCATGGGAAATTTTAAATTCACTGAAACTCACTTTCAAGTCATCTTCTTTGAATTCTAGTGTACCTTCAAAGGCATATGTTATAATATTTTTATTTATATATTCAGGATTATTTTTCTCCATTCCATACGAATCCGATTTGGGTAATGGCAGTCTAGGGACTTTTTTTCTGGCAGATGAAAAACACTGCATAATTTTTGGTACCTATAAAAGATTAAAACATTTGCAAATCCTCAAAATATAGAATTTAAAAAAAAAAATATGATATTCAACTATCTATTAGTATATAGAATTATAATATATGCAATATATAGCCTGATAATTAACATAATGGGCTTCCTGAAAAGTGGAATTCAGTTTGTAATGCAACTCATTCAGAGGAAAAAATTACTTCAAATTAACAAGCAAGCTAAATTGGAAATTTCTGTGTTTATTTTAAAAATGGCACAATAAATCCTATAGAATGAATAATCTTTATTGATTGTACATAGGTGTCTTTTTATGGCATAAGGGCCAGATTTAGCCAAGTTGCCTCAAACAATTACTTGCATAAAACTGATCTAAAATCATCCCAAAAAGGTGGGTCAAGGGGTCCCAAAATGTGGGTCAATAATTAAAAAAAATTTAAAAAATCCAGAATGTTAGAAGCAATGCAACTTCAATTGCAAATACATTACATCTGTTAATTAAAAAACTGTTATAAATTATGTAACATGTTACTAAGTTTATCATCAAAATATTAATGTCTCATTTTGAAAAACCAGGACAAAACTTCTTTATATCAAACATAATTTTTTAAATCATAAATTGGATTTTTATTTAATTACATTAATAGTAAGTTTTAAAAAAGGACACTTACAGCTTCAGGAATTTCACAACGAAATACATGACACTGAAAAATAGTTGAATCTGGGATTGTGCCTTGACTACATTTGTGAACCAATGTTAAACAGCTGGCATCTTTTGAACCAGGCTCTCCAGATATATGCGCAATAATTTGTGAAATAGGGAAACTCGCAATTTCATTTGAAGAGCTAGGCTCATATAAACTGAAATAAGATAACTTATTTATAAAATTTATATTCTTAAGAAGCAATAAAATTATCCAAACATATTTTTTAAAAATATAAAAAAGCAATTTATTCTGTTTTAACTTTATAATTTCTGTTTTAATATCTTAATATATAATGTTAATAAATATTATATACATATTTATTAATGAAATTTGAATGCAATGTTGCTTAAAGCAAAAAATTGTTAAGTCAAAGAAAAATAAAATGTTAAAATTTTTAAGTTTTTATTTTACACAGCAAAATTCTTTTATCGAATTCCCATGACAACATTACATTTAAGTAAAATTTAACTATAAAAAGTCATATAGGTACACTTATTCCATTATTATTATTATAAAATAATGATATACATAAATCAAAAGATTAATTTCTAACATAACATTTTACTTTCACATCCAAAGAGAAAACTAAAAAAAAAAAAAAAAAAAAAAAAAATACACTATCCATACAAAAGGAAATTTATGAGATACAATAAGGACTACAACAATAAGGACTATATTTACAATAAGGACTATATAGAATTTTATCATATATTAGTAAATAAATAAGCAATATATATTTGTTTAGCTCTAAAAATTTATTGAATAATTCAATGACTACATAATGTTTTGAAATAACAAGATTAAGAAATCCACCTTGAAAATGAAAATTAAAGCAATAATAAAAAATTTGGGACAAAATGCCCATATCTTACATAATGTAACCTTCAGAATTTATTGGCAAAGAAAGAGAGATATTCAAAGCTTTTGCTGATTGTTCATTTAATACAGCCATATTTTTACGAATATCCATTTCATTCTTTGGGTCACTAATAACTGCACTGCCCAAATACGTGATACGATCAAATACAGTATATTCTCCATCAGCTATGCTGATAGATATTGACATCAAATCTAAAAGACAAAACAAAATAATTACTATTGAATAAAACAATAATATTTTATATGAAATTGATTCCATTATAAGCTTTGTTACATTTTTACAAAGCAAACTTTAATCTAGTGTATTGTTCAAAATTATGAAAAAGAAATTGGATACAAAAATAAATAATTCCCTAAAAGAGTTTTAATTAAAGGATAAAAATTTTTCATTTAAAGATTGAAAACTTTTTTTATATAAAAAAAGAAAATTTTTATACACTCAATAAAAAAAAGAAAAGAAATATAATATATACACAGAATGAGATATAAATTCAAAGAATATGATGTAACATTTAAAAGATGTGATAATATTCTTAAAATTTAAAATCAATTAATTAAAATTTCATTTCAAGGACTAATTTGACAAGAACATTTCAAGGCAGAAATGAAACAATATCACAGGCAAGTTGCCAGAGTGTAGTTAACAATCTTGGCCTCTTACTTAAAGGCATCTTACCAGACTATTTTGTAGGAAGTAAACCAAATTAATTTGAGCTACCAAATAATAGTTGTTAATACATAAGAGAAAATAAACAAACCTAAATAGTCTAAAGTATAATTTTCTGCATTAATAAGAGATGAATTAAAAAAAAATGTTAACTTTCCATGTTAAATTTGAATGCTTCATATGATTTGGTCATTTTTAAAGATATTTATTTTGTATAACAATTATACTATTTTTTCATTCATTTCAAAAGAATATATGGAAATAAAATAATAAGTCTGAAAAAAGAAATGGGAAATTTGCAAATAGTATATTTTTTTTAACAAAATTAATCACATAAAATATAAAAACTAAGAATTAATTATTCATTTGGATACTTCAACATTTTATTAAAAACAATGCTTAGTTTTGATGTTATTGATGTAAAAAAGTTTACAATTATATTTTAAAAATAGTACTGTTATGCTGAAAGATAAAATTTCTAATATAAAAATTCTGTAGATAATTATATTTACAATAAATAGTACAAAATGATAAATAGATAAAATTAATAGAAATTTCTTAATATAAAATTTCTTAATAATATAAAAACACATCATGAAAATAGTATTAAAATATTTTAAGGAATTTATATGCATTTTTTTTTAATATAAGTAGTGTGTGATAAATGAACACACAGATAAATGGCATTAATTTATTATAAATTTCTTTTAATAACATAAAATTTTATTAATAATTATATTTAATAAAACATGATAACATAAATTAATAAATCATAAATTATTTAACTTTAAGATCTAAAATTTTAACCAAAAAATAAAATGTAGTCATAACCATAGAAAAGGATTTTAAAAAATACCCTCAAAATGGTCTAATTGATTAAGTAAACAAACTACTTCACAAACAAAAAAAGCTAAAAGATCAGAAAACATATAGACAAACTGTAGAAGTACATCATCATTAGGCTTAAGCACATAATTCTTCAAGTTTTGATAAGCCTCAACAATTTCCTGTCTTAATTTTTTTTTTATCTCACATAAAAATATTCTATAATCTAATCACATTCAAAAACTTTTAATATAAGTTATACAAAGACTGTTTGATGTTAAATTTGAACTAAAATGGTGATTTTTTTTAATAAATTAACAAAATTATGTATTAGAATATGAAAGGGAATTAATTTTAAAAAAAATAAATAATATTCAAAACAACATCAGATAATCTCATAAAAAAATGACATATTAAAAAGATTTCAATATGTATATATATATATATTTACCTTTCTTAAATTAAAAAATAATAACTAATTTAGTTAAGTTTTTATATTGAAATTTAGTTTAGAATTTAAAATTACAATCATAAAAAAAAAAATTTATTTTAAGTGAAAATTTCACTCATAAATTGATGTATACATGAAACTTTTTTAAATTTACTTTAAAGATTTGTTTTCTTTTCTTTATCACTATCCATTTAATGCTCCTTTTTTTTTCCCTCCCTTTAAATTGACAAAATGAAATAAACAAAACTGATAAAATGTTTTTTTCCCCAGAAAAATTTTTAAAAACATTAAATTCATGACAAAAAAATTATCTCAAAATTTATGGAAATTCTATGAGAAAAAAATTTTAAATGCAGGTATCAGTTGAAATTTTTAGTGATTAAAATTGATTAGATTTCCTTTTATACTGTGATGTTTTAGAGTAACATAAAAATTAATAAATTTACTTTACATAAAAATTAATAATTTTATAGAATTATTATAACACAAATTCCCTTAATTTGCAGTATATGATATGCAAGTTAATCATGATAACTGCATTTGTTCAAGGATATTTATATAATTTACTTGTCAGCAGGTTATGACAAATTATATAATAAAATTGTTCTTTATATAATTAAATATATTTCAGAAATTAAAATTAATGAGAATATATAATACTTCAATACAACCACTCTTACCCTCATCTAAAGGACTTGGTGATGTAGTATACATAATCATGTTTTGTTCCACAGAATCAGATCTTTCAATTCTCGATGGTTCAGTAGCCACCATATTAATTTTTCCATTATTCAAATTTTCATTTTGATTCTCATTGGGACAAGGAATATCATTTATATTCTAAAAATAGAACAGAATATGATGAAAAATAAAAATACAAATCAGCATACATTAATTTTTGATAGTCTGCTTTTGTAAATGTACATTTAATACTTTTAAAGTTCTCTTCTTACAGCACAAATTTAAATTTCCTAAGTATAAAAATATTTCCATATGAAATTGTTTATTATATTAAAAAAATGATTGAAATTCTTACAGGTATATCAGCAGATTTTGTACCAGGCGAAATGTCTAGCATTTTGCCTTCAATATCTTGCAGGATTTCCTTCAAAGATTCTTTTAACTCTTCTTCATTCCCTACAATATGCAGCTTGGGTTCGATGGAGTTTCCAATTAATTCGAACTCTTCACTGGTAGGTAGAGAATCTGAGCTTCGAGTGACATCATCATCCATTGTTAGTCTTTACCTCCTAGCATCTTGCATGTTTAACTCCATGAAGCTACACTGTGACACTTCCTATAAAAAAAAAGTCGAATAAAAACTCTTACCTATTTTTGGATAAATTAGTTATACTACAAATTTAACTGCAAATAATTTTTAATGCTGTTAAAATTTTTTTATAAATAAGTTTTACCATTTAATCAATGATAAAAATTATTTATAAAATAGTTTATCATTGATCAATCATTTAATTATGTCAACAATCAAGTTTAAATCTACTTTTTTCTTCCGAATTTCGCATTGATATTGAAACATGAATAATTAGATAAAAATGTTATTTTTTTACAACACAATATAAAATGTCGTTTCATAAGGATTCTCTTTTCTTTCTCTCTTTTATTTCTCCTCAATTTATATACAAAGAGAGAAAGAAAACAGAATCCTTATGAAACTAAAAACACAAAATTAGAAAATATCATTTCGTTCAAAAAATTGTGTCAGTCAGTATAACTAAAATTGAAGAAATGAAAATTTACGAAAAATATATTGAATCACAATCTTACGTGTAAGAGTACCAAGGATGTAACTGAAAACCATAAAACGTTACTTACGTATTAACGCCACCGCAGCAGAAGCTGCGCTAATGCGCCAAAATAAAGACTGTTTTGAATCTATGTTAAACTCTATATCGGCCCATTTTCCACCAAATCCGATTGACCACTTTGTTTTTAAATAAAGTGTTTTGAATTTTGAAAGTGTTTTGGTTTTAAATAAAGTGTTTTATATATTTTATGATTTGTCACAAAAATTTTAAGTGTAGATTGGCGCCACTTAAAAACCGCCAAATCTGTAGCTGCGGTGGCGTTTATACGTAAGTATCCATAAAACATATAAAAGCATTAGAAAAATACACAAATGCAAGGTAAAATGTAATCAGGAAATTAAAAAAAAAAGAATGCCCTACCCAGAACGAATTGCTTTATCAAGGAATAAGTTTGATACGTGCCTGCTGATATAATTACATTAATTAGCTGACTGTGTTTTAATAAATTCCTCTATCCAATAATTTTTTTAAATTGTGTATTTTCATGGACATTGTCATCTTAAGTGTATAAAATTTGGAAGTCTGAAAATTCACAATTATTTCATATAATTTATTTTAAAAAAAATGGTTTACGTAAAAAAAATTATGATACATTTTTTAAATCAGAAAATAAGAAACCAGGAAAAAAAACTTTTTATTTTACTACTATTGTCTAATCTTTTGCTATAGCTATGTATAACAATCATCAATTTTATGAAATGTTCCACATGCAACAATCCTTCTATTCAATTTGAAATCATCATAGTTAAGTTTCATATAAATCTCAAAAACATCATACAAGAAGAAAATTAACTTCCAATAATGTATTAATAAAGATATCAAGCACCACCAGATCTATTCAGAGAAAGAGGGCTTTCATACAAATAAAAAATCAAATTTACAAGAACATAAAATCGATTTGATGTTGTCTTAAATCTTGCATTAGAGAACACTTATTTTTATGATACTACAAACATTGTAAAATTGCATTTGGTACTTTTCTTTAAAGCTATTTTATGATTTTAATGAAAACATCATTAATGACAATAAAGCATACTCCCTATATATATTTCTCAAAAGTTTGTATCTGTCTGCCTATGAACGTATGACTACAATTTACATCCCAAATTGGCAAGATACTTCTAAAGTAAGAGGCTAGCTAGCTAGCTAGGCTAGGCTTTGTATACTTCTATATACAAAGCCTAGATGAACTAAAAAAAAAAAAAAAATTCAAAACTGACTCAATATTTGTTAAGAAATTACCCAATTAGTTTTTACGCCAATTTGGCGACTTTTCGTGATAAGTAAATCTTTCATGATTGACTTTATTTTTTTAACACCGTTGTACTGTTCATGTATCAACCGAAGTAAAATTAATAAATAAATAAAGCATACTAGCATAAAATATAACAAACAACAAAACATATTAATCTATAACAATGTCCCGTTTTACCCCCGAACAAGTCGCCAGTGTTGCAAGCCGAAGTACATTAACAATATTTTTGATAGCAGTAGTTCAATTCAATGCATTGTTTACTGGATATTCGAAATTTGATGACCGTAGAGGTGAGTTTAGAAATAGAAAAGTTTTTCATTCCCATGATATCCGTGATCGCTTCGATATGAAAGAGTTAATAAATTTTGCTTCTTGAAAATTTGCAACGCCGTGTTATACGTATGTACTAGTACTCAATATATTTAGCGTTTCAATACATCTAATAATGAATCTTCAAAAATGTATTGTACTTTTCTTCCAATTTAGCTAAACGCTTCTCAAGTTGTTCCAGGTTCATTAAAAAAAAAAGTTGTTTAAGAATTGTTAGTGACAATAGTGATCAAATTCACGCTTGTGAAGATCCGATTTTGAGTTCAAAATCGTCAGCCTTGGCATGACAGTAAAGTTACAACAGCTATCTAATAAAAAAAAACCGCCAAAAGTGAGGCAAGGTGATTCGTTTTTCGCGCAAAAAAGCATAGTGCCGTAGAAATCCATCGAAAATGGGTGTCATTTATTTATAGACCTGCAATAATAAGTGAAAGTACGGAAATGGTACAGTTAGTTACACTGATCAACATTATTTATAATTTCCCATCGGGATTGCTTAATCATCCCTCCTTTATCGCCCCAACCTTACACTTAATGGCTTCTATATTCTACTTTACTGGATAAAATGGTTTACTTCCCCGCGTTTTGATGCTAGTGAAACATTAAAATCACCAGTTTTAGATCGTCTGAGTAACCAGGAGGTACCAACCAAAAATACGCGAGGTCTGAAAAGAAAGTATGATTCCGCATTATCAAGAGTACTAGGATGTGAATGAGAACATGCAAAATGACCATGTGTAGTAACATAAAGGTGTTGTTGTGTACATACATAGAACGTAATGAAATTTTTGTTATATCTTTATGATTTTTTATTTCTAACTTCCATAATCAAAAGACCCATCTATTTGAAATGCAATCTGTTATTCATTATATACAAAACTATCTCTGCAACGAATGTATTTTAACAGTTAAAAATACTTTATGTATATTATAAAACAAGTTATAAAATGCGTAATAACTAAAAGAAAATAAATAATTTAAGATATATTTCGTTTGAATACGTCTCATGAGTGAACATGGAAGACGACTAATATAACATTATACTTGACAGGTATTTGTAAACTAATGTCAATTCTATATAATGGGCAATTAAAGTATTTACATCGTTTTAGCAATTTCAAGAAGTGACACGAAAAAAACAAATTTTGTCAATATTCGACAGCTAAAAGAAAATTTAAGAACACCCGTTTACAATGTCTCTTAAAGTATGAGGTATTCATTACAGCTACATACATATCCTTCCTGTCTTTTGTCACAAATAGTAGATGTATTTTAAATAACTCATTTCAGCTCCCAATTCATGATTCTACGCTATTTCATAAGTATGGTTTTATATTTTAAATTATAAAATAATTGATACCAAATTAAAAAAATATTTAGCAGTAGTAATTCGTTTAAGTTTAATTCGTTCACTAGTAACCCAAATACACTATATATATTAGGTTGGGGAAAAAGAAATCCATTATTTTTATATGAACTTCAGGACTTTATTTAACATGCTTCGGATTGTCCGATTTGGGTCAAATATGCACCGTTTTGTTGTATGATTTGTTGCCATTTTAAAGGTAACTTCCTAATGCCTCTGTCATAGAAATCCTGGTCTCTATTTGCAAAAAACTCTAGTAGTCGATTTTCACAATCCTCCCTAGATGCCAATTTTTTATCATTAAAGAAATTTTGCAATGCAAGAAAAAGATGATAATCGCTTGGTGCCAAGTCCGGACTGTATGGCGGATGCATTAAAACTTCCCAACCAAGCTCCCGAAGTTTCTGGCGAGTCACTGTAGATGTGTGTGGCCTAGCGTTGTCCTGGTGGAACACGACACCTCTCCTGTTGGCCAATTCTGGCCGTTTCTGGTCAATCGCTATCTTCAAACGGTCCAGTTGTTGACAGTAGAGATCAGAATTTAGCGTTTGGCCATATGGAAGCAACTCATAATAAATAATCCCCTTCCAGTCCCACCAAATGCGTAACAGAACCTTCCTGGCCGTTAGTCCTGGTTTGGCCACCGTTTGAGGTGCTTCACCGCTCTTTGACCACGATCGTTTTCGCACAGGGTTATCGTATGTGATCCATTTCTCATCTCCAGTCACCATCCGTTTAAGAAATGGGTCTATCTCATTCCGTTTGGCCAAGGCTTCGCAGATGGAAATTCGATCCATCGTGTTTTTTTCTGTTAATTGGTGTGGCACCCAAACATCGAGCTTCTTTTTGAATCCAGCTTTGTGTAAATGGTTTAAAACTGTTTTATGGTCGATTTTTAGCTCCTGGGCGATGTTACGACTGCTAACATGCCAGTCAACTTCGATCATTTCTCCGATTTTGTCGACATTTTCGACGACCGGCCTACCTGTGCGAGGTGCATCTTTAACATCAAAAATTCCTGAACGGAATCTACGAAACCAAAATTGCACATAATTGGCTGTTACAGTATCGGAACCATAAACACCATTCACAATTTTAGCCGCCTGGCTTGCATTTTCGCCTTTGTCAAAGAGAAACTGTAAAATGTACCGAATTTTCTCTTTGTTCACTTCCATTTTTAACACCCTGTAACTCCCAACTGAATGGACCAAACAAAAAACAGAAAAAGAATTATTTTAGTACGAAGTGCCACCTTTCTAACGAGCATAAATCTGAAATTGTTTAATTGATACTTTACGTGATATCGATCACTACAGCCATCTATCGAAAAAATAATGGATTTCTTTTTCCCCAATCTAATATATAAATATATATTTATATTTATTATTTCAATTATATATATTCAGTTATTATATATATTTCAATTATATATATATATATATTTGAAATAATAATTAAAAATAATTAACATACTGTTCAAAAATGCACTAAAGAATATAATGAAATTTAATAACCGCATTTATTTATTTATTTTTGCAGTATCTAATACAAAAGTATATACATTAAAATTTACTCAATAAAGCATAAATTATATTTAAAAAAAAAAGATATAACAAATTCTAACTTTTCTTATAGATTATTATAAGTGCAACACAATTATTCACATAAAACGTTACACAATACAATTATTCACAAAACATAACATAATTATTCATGTAACCATTATTCCATTTCAATAAATAACATTTTAAATGCTTTTTTAGTGTATAATAGATTGCTAAGCATTAGTCAAAATAAAAAAAAAAGTTCTAAAACAATTAATAGATTGTATTCTTTCACTTTAACAATTGAATCAAACACTTACTCAGCAGTTAATAATTCCAAATTACGCTACATTAACAGACCGTTACCCAAAATAGTACATTTGAATTAAATCCTCATCAGCAATTCAAAACAATTATTGATTCTTCAAGCCCAACAACTTAATCTAGGCTATTACACGTTTAAATTTAATTTTTAAAAAAGAGAACACGCCAAGTGAAGTGCAACAAAAGAAATCAAATCTTCTTCAAACAGAATGCACTTCTTTTATGTCAATCTTATCAAGAGTTTAAACAGGTAAGAAAAAAAATTTTTTTTTAGCTTTCACACACGTACAATCTGTTCACATTGAAACAATGATTAAGTGTTGATAAAAAGTTTTTTTCTTTCTATTTTCTTCTATTTATTATTATTATTATTTTTTTCATACAAAAATAACTTAGTTTAAAAGCAGTAACATGTATAGGGAAAAAAAGTTTATAAATAAAAAAATATTTGCAAATATTGTTATCGATTTAATGAATTTGAATAAATACATTGGAATAGATGAAATATGTTTATCAAGAATGATATGAATGTATGTATATGCCAAAGGCAACAAAAAATTCATAGTTGATGAACAATTTTTATAACATATTAATTTTGACATACATTATTAATTTTTCTTGTATTTTACTTCATTTCTTTTAATTGACAATTTAATGGAATTTATATCATTTGAATAACACTAAAGCTTAATTATGGCTTGGTCGACAAGAATTAGTGGTGTTTCTGTTGAGAAGGAAGTTAAAGATTCAATTACTGTCAGTTTAATGAAGGCTATTTAAATATGGTTCATCAACAAGTGCTTCCCAATTGTTCGATTGATTGAAGGGGTGTTATCTGGATTCTGCTATTGCATAAAATCTCTTGCGGCATTTTGTGTAAAACTGAACATGGTAAATATATATATATAGATATATATATGAATGGTGAATGTTAATAAACGCACGGTTTTTTTCTTTTTTTTTTTAAAGCACTCGAAAGCACAATAACACTAACGCAAAATTCTTTTTCTTCTTGAGCACTACAGCTTGTTGCAAGCCCAGGCTGTCTCTCCGAGTTTTCTTCATCTGACCCTATCCTCTCTTCTCCCCTGCGCGCAATAGCCCTAGTAATTAATTTTACATCATTTTCAATATGATTAATCCACCTAGGAAGCGGCCCTTCTCTTCGCCTTATTCCTTCAATTCTTGAAAAAGTTATCTTTTTGATTAGAAACGCATCGTCAAATCTGAACATATGGCCCAGACATCTAATACGAGATGCCTTTACAATTTTCACAATATAAGTTTCACCATATTTTCTATAAAATTCATGATTATAAAGAATCCTATTTATGTTATTTTGCTGTTTTTTCACAAATATCTTTATTTTACTTTCAAAAGATTGATAGTAGATCTGGTTTGTTAAGTGTCCAACATTCACATCCATAAATTGAACAGGCCTTATCAAAGTTTTGTATAGATTGCATGTATTTTGTATAGACTTTAATTTTGTTCATATGCTGACTAATTTTTATTTAAGTTGATTTCTAAGGCCATATAGAAGTCTATTAAAAGTCTATAGAAATATCGAGTAGCCACGAAATTCCTATAATTTATTTCAAGTTTTATGCCATTGCAGCTTGAGATCACTATGCCCACTATGCATTTAAACTGTTTTACGGTTTCAAAGGTATAGCTATTTCTCCTCAAAGGGGATCATTCGTTTTTTTAGTTGCAGTCATAAATTTAATTTTATGTTTTTTAATGGTTAGGCCCATCTTCCCTGCTGCATTCTCAAGAGAGACAAATGCCTCGCTAATAGACCCTTTAGTTCGTCCAATGATAACAATATCATCGACAAAGGCCAGCAGTTGGATGGTTCCACTTATATTTATTCCAGAGTCTCTTATGGCTTTTTCTACAATAAATGTTAAGCAACAGGCAAGATAGTGCGCATTCCTATCGCAATTCTTTCTCAGTCCTGTCGTAGTCTCTCAGACGCATGTAGAAAATTTTACTCTGCATGTCACTTTTATTACTATTTTAAAAGTCATCCTTGTGAGGCTTATCAGTTTCTTTGGGATATTAAATTCTAAAATAACTTCAAGTAGTTTTTCTCTGTTGATGCTGTCGTCAGTAGCTTTAAAGTCAATGAGCAAGTGATAGCTGTCAATATGATATTCCTGAGTTCTTTCCAAGATTTGCCTAATAATATATAATTGATCAGTTGTTTTTGTCCTCTGGAATCCACCATGCTAATGACTTTAGATGTTTATATTAGTAATAGTTTATACAAAATGGTGGAGAATGTTTTTTAAGCTGAGTTCTGTTAAGTAATCCCCCCCCCGTAATTACAACATTCCAGCTTGTCTCTTTTATGTATAGGACAAACATATATTTCTTCCCACTCAGTAGGCATTTGTTCCTGTGTTTATATATTACAAATTAGGTTATGGATTGCTTTATTTCGTTTCGTTTCATTGATCTTCCAGAACTCAATTTTGATACCATCTGGTTCAGCTGATTTATTATTTCTTAACCTTTTAATTGCTAATTCAACATCATATAGAGTAATCTCCTAAGGATTGCACTCCATAACATCGTCTTCGCAACTAATAGTGGGCAGATTGTTATAAGTAGTAATCTCTTCCTTACTATCTCTACTCACAAGAAGAATAAAACACTGACGCCAACAAATCAGAGCCTCCTTCATGTCTCTTATAATTTCTCAATTAATTTTTCCCTTGCAGGCTATAATTCGAGAATTAAAATCAACTCTGATATTATTTACTAGTTGATAGAATTTTCCATCCTCTCTCTGTGAATTTAAATTTTCAATGGCTCTGTATGCATCATCCAAGTCGTTTATTATTATTATTTTTTTATTTGTGTATTCTTTTCTCCTATCTTCTTAAATCTTTGTACCTTTCCTCAGTCTCTAGTATAATATTTTTGAATCATTAGTCTATGAAATAAAAACAGAAAAACCGTCGATCTACCGTCACGCCTCATTCATCTTTTTCTTTATCACATTGCAATCCTGATCAGACCACCGATTACGCTTCTTTTTCAGATATTCTGGTATTGATTTCTCTGACGCTTCAACGATAATTTGTTTAAGATTTTGCCAAGTATTCTAGACAGTCAGTATTTCCTCACTCATCCATATTTTATTCTGTAGTTCTTTGTTATACTTCCCAATTATATCCATTTTCTTCAGTTGCTTAATATCAATCTTTTTTATATTTTTGTTCTTTCCTTTGTAAGATTTGTTGATATTGCAACACAGTTTCAGAACAATTAATGTGATCAGAGTCCACATTAGCTCCTCGGAATGCGAGTGCATCTAAAAACTATTTCTGTTTTTTAGATCAATCAGTATATGATCTATTTGAATTTGAGTTTTTCCATCTGGAGATTTCCAGATGACTTTATTTTTATATTTAAATGCTGCATTTTCAATCATCATATTAGTAGAAATGTCAAAGTTCATGAGTCTAATACCATTCCCATGTGGCTCTTTATGTTACAACAGCCTAAGATAAAGAATATACTACTGTCAAACCCCATAAAAGGTCAAGAAAACGAAAACAAAAAGTGACGATGCCGAGAATTCTCAAAGACCAAGTAATCCTGATTGCATCGATAACACTCCAAAATCTAAGAAACCCCATGCCCTCCAGGCTTACAACTCATCGGACACGGAATCTTATATTTCCAATTTTTTTCAGAAGATATCACGTATGGCATCCAATTGGTCCTCGTCGTCAATTTGATGCGTTGAGGACCAACAGATGGAATAGCCTAGCCTAATAAGGCATACATTTCTCCAATCATCGTGGATAAATGGAAAATAACTCCTTGAGGACCTTAACCATCTAACCAATGAAATTAACTATCTTAACCAATAACTATTTTTCGCCCATAACTAATGTAAATATCACTACCCATATTTCATAACAGTATGGAATCATGACCTTAACTCTCCTTAACTTCTTCTATTGCCTATCTGCAATATTTTCTCTTCGGCCTTAGAAATTATCCCACCATCCTCTCCTCTACCTTGGTAGTGATTACTGCGGACTGTGTATAAAGAATCCCATCTCTGAATGCTTCAAACTCTACCCTGCATTGTCAAACTTTATTTCCGATCTTTAGTTTCAAGTGTGTGTGTGTGTTCATATATCTATATATATTATATATTTCCATTATATCTGCATTTATATATTTCCATTATATACTTACATGTTTCTATTATGTATTTAAGTACTTTACATTGCTTTTATAATTGCCACCACTTTTTTACTTTTTTATTTTCCCTTAAATTTTTTTTTTTTTAATCTCTTTCCCTCCTATTAACTATTTGCTTTAAATTTTTAATTTCAACTAATTCTGTTATACTTCTTTTTTATGTATTTTAATTCTGAGCAGATGTGCATCACGTGCGCAGGTACTCGACTCTCTTATCCAATCTGGTAGATTCTTTATGTAGATTGTGGTTTTCCGCAAGCTAATTCAAGTTTTCATCATGACCAATCTTTGCATTAAAATCGTCCATTATAAGTTTTATATCACTTGTATGACATTCACTATGGGTGTTATCAAGAAGATCATAAAATTTGTCCTTCACCTCATTGCCCTTATCCTCAATGGGGGCATAGGCAGAAATGAGTGAAGTATTATAAGTCTAACCCTTGATGCTTAACTTACAAATCCTCTCATTCACCAGTTTAAATTCAATAACTCTATCCCTGATTTGCTTATTCACAATAAAACCAGTTCCAAATTGGTGTGTTTTATCATGGCAGCTACAATAGACACTGCTATTTCGTTTGTCAAACACTTCAGGGCCAGTCTATCTCATTTCTCGCATGTATATCTAGTTTATACTCGATAAAAACACCAGTAAGCTTTTTCAATGTTCTACTACTAAATAATGTCCTTATATTCCATGTCCCAAATTTCAAGTACGATTTCGTGCCAGATAATAGGGAAAATTCCTTTTCAGATTTCTGAATCAGTAGATTTTTTTTACATGGCAAGGGGATTGACCTTGAGCTTAATCCACAACCCGGGCCAGGCTTCAAATTTATAAACACATTGGTAAAAAGGGTGCCATTTATATCCCCAGACACTGGGTACCCATTTTAGTGGAATTTTACGACATTGGAACTATTCTTTCTCACACGGCCATCACAAGGGTTAGCAAAAATAAAAAAATAATTATTATTTGCAAAAATAAAAAAAAAGATAAACAATATATTATTTATACTAATCTTTTTTTTTCCTTCTTTTTTTTTTAGAATTTACTTTAAAAAAATAGCATCAAATTCGCAAAATTTTTTTCATTTTTCTCTTTCCTTTCTCCTGAAATAATAAGAAAACTCACTCATGTTGTAGAAGAATTTGCAAATCAACCGGTTAGGTGGGATGGAATTATACCTTTCCAACAAAACATCCAACTCGAGTTAATGATCCGTGAATAAGAGTAGAGAAAACAATTATTCAAATGTCTTTGAGCTCCTGTACCTATCTTGTCTGGGTTATGTAGCCAAAAGCAGTATAAGATATCTTGTGAACAGCCAAAACAAAATTATAAAAATATCGATCAATGTAAACTAGTTTATGAAAAACTAGAAAAGCCATTTGAAATACCTTCATTTAAGAATTTATCAATATATTTAAAAGATGCACATATGATCCAAAAAAGAAATTTTTCACATTCCAATCCTAATACAAAAGGTAAAAAAGGAGACGAAGAACAACATAAATGTATATAAATATTCGCTAATAAAAATAATTTCTTCTCTCGTGCTATATTTTTTAGTGATATAATTTACATTACTCATAAAATTTCATACCTATTATTCACCTAATATCTCTTCATAAGAGATTAAGTCTTCTATAGATATATTCATAGGATAACAATTATTTGAAAATGTTTTTTGTAAGTAAAACTTTATATCTCGTTTTAGTTTAGGTAACATGCTATTAATTGGTTATTAAACTTCTTCAGATTTTCAACTTTAATCTAATGAAAATTAATAATTTGATTTATACAGAAAATTTAAGACATCTTGATTAGCATAATTTTATAATTTTCATACTTTCAATTCAATTTTATTTTGTAGCTTTTCTTTTAATAAAATCAGTACTACAGGAATATTTGGGTATTTCGAATTTTCTGAAACTGTGCGGAAAATAAATTAAAAAACAACCTCCCAACTCCTTCCCTATTTTTCCAATAAAATTGCTGCGTAAAATGTTGTAGTTTTACCACTACTTAACGAAATTATATGAATTTTTTAAGATATTTATTTTAAAGACGTAGAAGTAAACAAGTTTGGAAAATTTATTGATTTTCGGAATGAATAAGTAATAAGACAGAATAAGTAACATTAAATTTTCAGAAATTTCGAAATACAAATTCCTACCTCCACGGTACTATTTAAAAGCAAATAAGTACGCATATAAAGAACTAACGATGTTAAGCTATTCTGGTTTTTCTTTTTCTTCCTTAATTATTTAATGTAACTTATATAAAAAGAAAGTATGTCGTTTTGAAACATATGGAATTAATTATTTCAATGCATTTCTTAATAGCATATATTAAAAGTGCAGGATGGTCTGTCTTTTTTTCTGTGTTATTAATTTAACCTTGAGGGCAATGTATTAGCTATAATATAAAGGATGAAATTTCAAAAAATAAATAAAAATAAAAAGTATTCAAGGTCATAAACTAATGGTTTCAGAAGAAGGCATGCAATGAGCTAACGAATAATAAAAATAGTAAAAAGCACAGATGACAACTCTGCAAATAAAACACTGACTACGTAAATCTACAAGCACGCAACAATTACGTACGATACATTCACTAGCTAAACAGTCCAATGAATGGCGAATGAACACAGGGAAACGGGAAAAATTAACTCAATAAAGTATCAACAAAAGCGCGTTTCTGTTAGATAAAACTGTAAACGTTTTCGGCTTTTTGATCTCGTTTATCTTTTTCAACAATCGATGTTTCCAGAAAAGATAATTTTAGAAAAAAATATCTGCAATCTACAAAAAAATATGTTATATTTAATCAGTGTAAACGTAACAAAAAACACTTTTTGGAAGATCCTTTAAAAACATCAGATTTTGTGAATGTGTGGATATCTAATTTAAGATAAGCTTTGTTGTGGATAAACATTCATATCTTGACATAACATTCATATAGGTGAAAAGTTAATTAAGAGTCCAACTTGTACGTAAAATTTAACGTATTTATTAATAACAAGCTAGTATTAAAAAAACACGAATTTTATTTTAATTCTTTTAACTTTTTGGCTTTTTTTTTAATTTTTCGAATAATTTTAATTAATTTTAATTTATTATTATTTTTTTTTTTTTCGATTTTTTTGTTTTAATTTTTTATTTAAAATTTTTGTACAATAATTTATCCAAAAATTTAATCAATTAGATTATACAAGAAAAAAAATTTATTATTTAATGAAGTTTTGTTTCTCCAAAATAAAGGATACATTAAAATTTTGCCATTTTCAATATATCAATTAACGTAAAATTCTTGGCTGATTGTAGGTTTTTCTTCCCCTCCCAATGAAGATTTAAGCATACTATATTAAAAAGCAAACAAATAAAAATTAGAAATTTACTTAAATAAAAAGTTTTAGTAATCTGTACTATATAGCGAAAAATGTAATAGCAATAGTACTGAAAAGTAAAATAATAGTTTCTAATATGATTACTATTAAAAAATTGTTACTCATTAAACTTTACCGTGGAACAAAAACATGAAATGCACAAACGACAAATAATGGGTAAAATCACAAAATAGGGGCCGTTGGGATTTGGCATCAAAAAATCTTTTCGCCAAAATGCACCAACAGGTTGTGATTGTAAGTGAATTGAATTGCAAAGTATAAGAAATTCAGGTTGTCACTTTCGCGACTTATCGCTTTATTGGCTCCACAAAAAAGTTCCCAAATCCTAATGGCCCCAATTTTGCGATTTGGCCAAATAATGTATAAAGCATTTATTGCAGACTATTCCAATTAGAGATGCTAACATAGAGTTTGGATAAAATTGCAGAATAGAGATTTGGCGTCCAAAATATATTACGCCAAAGTGCGCCAAATGACGGGTGAGATTAGAACTTAAGAGAAGTGCAACCTTACCACGATAGCTTGATTGCGCGAAGCAGAATATGAATAAAAAACAAGAAGAATGCTGAAAATTTTTATGAATTTTAATGGAAACAATGAAGAAAAATTTTAGGGAAAATGTACTTACTGCGGGATGGTGAAATGTGATTAAAATATGTAGGTCATGGATTGTATACTGCCCAGAATAGTGTTCTCTGTCATAAAAACATCCATGCAGATTTCTCTACAAAAATTCTTCCAATCAGTCACAATATTCTGCGCACGTTCTATCTCATTAGCTATATCCGCAGTCGAATGCCTACGGAACCAATCATAAATAATTCTCATAAGTTAGCGCAAACTCATTTTTGATTGTGAGAACCATGAATTTTAACGACTGAATATTTTTACATTTTGTGCTACATCATTAAGTTTCGCTCTGCATCTCCACATATATCCATCAGATTTATTTTTCGTAACCGTTAGAATATCATTTTCACAATTAGGATACAAGAAATTCTTAGCAATCAAAACTTCAAACATACGCCACTCAATAATTTTAAACTCACCCTGACATTCCAAATCCCTACTGTAGCACCCTTCCTTCAATTTTAAGAAATCTCTGGAGAATTTGTTTCCAAAATAAAATTCTTCAATACAAGACATCGCTAATCGAAAGTCTTTGGTCAGCAAGAAAATAATCGCAGCCGCATGAACTGGTAACGAGTCAAATGAATCGTTATTAAAATTAACATTTTTTAGTTCTTCTAGAACATTCCAGTAATTGAATCATGGACTAAGAGATACCTTGGTTACCATATTTGGTGAATCTCGGTCACTTGGCTGTCAAAAAATGTCGCCAAATTCCAACAGCCTCTATTTTACGATTTTGCCCGAATTTGTACTGCACTTTTTTTTAATATCTGTATCAAAAGTCCTTTCTACAACATTTTAGTATGACACAAACACACAACTTCTGCAAGTATAAAAACAAAAAGGCGATGACGAAAGAAAAATATATAAAATTTTTAAGATGTAATATATCTACAGTATAAACAGAAAAAAAAAAAAAAGAAAAAAACAATTCTATGGCTAAGTTGAAACAAGAACGAAATAGGCATCAAGAATTTAGAATTTACAACTACATGCCATTCCTCCTTCTGCCCCTCAACGTTTGTTCCATTTATATATATTGTCAATAAATCTTCTAAACTTATTGTTCTTTCATGATCTTTCCACTCTCCCTTTGATCAGTGATACACAGATTTGTGAAGAGTGATGGCTACATGTACTCCCTATAACTTAGTCGCTCGAAAAGAACAAAAAATGTGACATTTACATTTTAAATTATAACATATATTTCATTTCTTGGTATATAATAAATAACACATTATAACAAAGTCAAATAAAAAAAGATACGTTACATTACATAAATTTAATAAATATTTTAGCATTTTGGTCGATTTTTGCAGTAACTAAGCGCAAAAGTGATTAATCAAATTGTTTTTGTTTCTCGGTGGTATTACGTATTCATGCTTAAAATGTTTGTTCACACGCATTTTAATGTATTATTTAGCAACAATCGAGCTAAAGTAAAGTAACTATGGTAAAGTAACCAACTAAATCAAGTGCCACATCTATTCGTAGATATGGCACTTGACCTTAATTGGTTATTTCATTTAGTTGCACTGGACACCATTATACGTATAGGGAATATAATATTGTAAAACGTAAAAGAGCTATCGCATTTGAAGATAAATTATTTGCATCTTATCTTTTCATCAAAATGGATAATTATTTTGGCAATAAATATTGTAGAGATAAAAAAAACAATTACATAGTTAGGAATCTGGCATCTTGCCCAACACGTTATTGACAAAGAAACTGATCTTTGTCTGCAATAAAACATGGTACAAATTATATTTTTTTAATATTTAAATGCTTACTTTTTTTGTAAAACTATTCATGCTCCCTCTTTTAATTTTTCATCAAAATCTAAAAACCTTTGTTAAAATTACTAACATTTTTTTTGTAAAATTGCCACAAGATGAGGAGGACCACAGTCAGTGCAGAAAAAAAATGTCTCCCTGGCATTATTTCTCATATTTGTGTGTCATATCAGAGAACCCCACGAAACTCAAACCAAACAGTTTTTGACTGTTGATGCGAAATACTTTGTCATAATCACTATCCAATATACTCGTATTTCAAACACTATTTACAGTACGACTCAACAGCAGGCTCAAATTCTTTTTCTAAAGAATCTCGCTAGCTTGCACTATCACAAGGTATGATTCCATCGTAAATATTTTTATGTTTCTTTGTTTGTTTCTATTTGCGTGCTTCGCAAATTTTCGAATTTGTATTTTGATGTTTTTACAAAATACTCACTCAATTTGATTCTTTTATAAAAAGAAAGTAGGTAAACGTGATTTTTAAGTTCAAATATCAAATATTAAAATATATCAAATATGTCGTATGAAAAAAAAAACATTTATAATAAATAGAAGCATACAAATGATAACAGTACTGGAAAACAGAAAATACAAAATTGATTATTTTTTCAATTCCTTCTATTAGCTCACACTCTCCCAATATATACCTTGTTCAAATTTTCAGTCGTTCATAAAATATTTTTTATGCATCCACTCAAGTTCAAATATATTTTTTTGAACTTGTAGTGGATGACACTTGATGTTAATACGGCTTTTTTCAAATATTAATTAATTAATTTTAGTTTTTTTTACATTTAAGTTGCATGTATCTACCAGTAGATGGCGCCAGATAAACTTAAAAAATAAGAATTATTTATAAAGGACTTTCTACAATAGAGTGAAAAAAGTAGGAATTGACTTACATTTTTTTTTTATATTAATTGTTTGGGTTTTTTTTAACGATGATCAAAAGAAAAATTAAAAAGTAGTTGCGCTTGACACTATTATATGCATTAATAGTAAAAGGAATATCACATTGTAAAACATAAAAGAGCCTGTCATTTTAAGGTTAACCCAATTACATCTTATCACTGCATCAAAACCCATTTTTAACGCTGAATCAGCACATTTGTGATAATTAACATATAGGTACACGGATACAGTAATAAATTGGAATGATTCAAAATTTCAACACAATGTAGGTGTGCATTAGAAAAAAAATTTTTAACCGACTGCTACACTTTCAAGGTTAAAATACGCATTAATTCCTAATACCAAAGGTTAGCTGGCAGAACAATAAAGATGAAATCAAGGAAAAAATTGCTTGCAGAAATAATAACGTGGAAATGTGTATAATGTGGGTGACAAACAGGTGAAAAATAATTAGCGTAACAGTAAATAAAAACGCCTCTAGTCATGTTTAATCAAGATAAATAAGAGCAAGTTTTAAACATGTACTAATTAAAAATTGAATGATTTATTTTCGAGTTTCTGTATTTATTGTTATATATTTTACGTCGCACATAGATTTTAGCAAAGTGCATATGTCAACAAATTTTTTACAAATGTTATATTTAATTAAATATGTATGATAAAGCTAAGGTCGGATAAAAAAAAAACATTCGTGAAAACTGTCAAATAAGTCACGGTTGATTGTGAAAAAAACTGTTCTTAGATTACAGCTGTTGATTTATATAAAAAAACATGTAAAAAATGCTATCTTTTAGTAAATCTTTTAATGGTAAAAACCTGCATTTATGTGAGAGAAAATTCAGAAAACTTGACTAGCTATTACGAGACACATTTGATAATGGTCATCTAGTCAACCAGGGAATTCAAAATCTGGTCAACTTACCTGATAGATCACATGCTACCACTGAGAAAAACTGCCATTGCTCTACCATATTCTTGCAGTCAAAATTTCTCAAATATTTAATAGAGAAAAAAATATAACAAAATTAAATAATATTTAATATAATTTGATCTTTTTAATAATTGTAAGAAGGAAAATTTAGAAAGTATGCTAATTAGAACTATCAAAAAAAAAAATTCACTAAAAAATAATAGTAAAAAATACATTAAATATATCAGTATTTTTCTGAGTAGGCTTTTTATATTTAAATAAATATTTTATTTAAAATAATTGAAAATAATATATCGTTCATTTGCTGGTTAATGATTCATTAAAGACAATCGATTATCACTTGACATTTGTGGCTTCCCACTCCTATATCAATCCAACAGAATTTACCATCCGTGTCATCTTCCGGAATTTCCCAATCAAAGCTATCATTACTCATTTTAGTCTTGACTCCATTCAGACCTCCTTCCTCGTGATCATTTCTGTTTCTATAATTAACTCAAGCTACCGCATTCCCTTTTGGACAAAATTGTTTCACTTTTATTCTAATTCACAATTTAATTCGAGTTCTGGTGCTTGTCGTTTTTCTCTTTTTAATCTTTCTCTTTCAAGTCTAGCATTTTCAATGGTTTCGCTTAATTCTCTAACAAAAACTTCTTCAAATTCTGAACCTTTTATAATGAGCTTTTTTTAAATCGACTAATTTATCATTTGGAGGAACTTAATTAATTGCTCGCCTAATTCACCAGCTAACTCTATTAGATCCTCTTTTTTGAATCTGGTTAAAAATGACATGACGCTCACCCCCTAATCTATTTTTAACTTTAACAGTAATTCCAATGACAACACTAATTTAAATAATAGATTTTAAATTTTGATAAAAATTCTTCCATATAAAATTTGTTTTATGTGGAAGAAGACATTATTAAAATTATATATATATATATATATATATGTATAAATTATAAATCACAATAAATGCTTCTTCCTAAAAATAAAAACAAATAATTGTCTCTAAAATATAATTCTAATATTTTATAGTTTAAGCTTTTAACATCATTTACTTATAAATTACTATTCTTCAATTATATTCAACTAAACATTGTGGCACATTATTTGGTTAACTTAATTTTCTAAATACCTGCATATACACAAATTCAAACTCAAGACTGATAATTCGAAGACATGAAATAATTTCCTTAAAATAATTCTAATAATAAATTCAAAATTATATGCACAAATGCTTTCATTTTTCATTAAGAGCAATTTACTATACACAATATTAAAATTACTTAATAAGATCCAGGTAATAATTATATAATTATTAAACCTATTATATATTTATAATTATTAAACTTTAAAAATCAACAAAAGCATTCTTTGACATTAACCCCTTACCTGCCGAGGAAAACTTACGAGATGCGCTCCCCAGTGCCACCGTTTTTCATACAGGCGCGCGTAGTTATGCGATGTATTGGAGGAAAAAAAGAGGTGCGTTTTACAACTTAAAACCTTTTTACTTTCACAGAAAAAATAAAATGTAAAAAAAAAACAAAAATTCTAAAATTAAAGTATAGAATAACAGTGTAATAAAACAGATGTTAGAACTTATCTGCTGTGTGATATTTCCTAAAACAAGAATTCTTTATTGTTTCATATGTAAAATATGATAGGAGAAATAACTATTTATTTAAAATGTCTAAACTTGTTTTTTATAAACCAAGTCACATAAACCAAAATCACATTCATTGCATTAATAGCTGGTTTCACGACGAAACGGAAGCAAAAACTGCACAGTTATGACTCACCGTTTCAGAAACATCCCCTTTACCAATACCCTATCCCTTTTCTCTGAAATAATAAAATATCCGTTTCAAACATTGTCAAGGTCATTTTGTGGCATTCCAAGACGTGGGAACAGTTTTCTTTATAGCAGCGAAATGCAAAGGATCGTACTTCGGAAAGGCGTATATATACGCCGGCTGCAGGGAACGCATCGGTTGAGTGAGGCGTATATATACGCCGGCGGCAGTTAAGGGGTTAATATTATAAAAAAAAATGCAGTATGGTATTTATATAATACTAAACAAAAACTAAAAAATAGGCATTCTTTGATATTAATATTACAAAAAAAGATGCAGTATATAGTGTTACCCTTCTGTCTATTTTTAAAGTTTAATAAATAAGTAGTTTTCAAGGACGAAATTTAAACAGCCTCATTCACTAACTAACGACTACCGCTACACGTTCATCTTGCAACACACGCTAAACAAACTTTTCACCACCGTTTACCAAAGGAAATTCTTTCACAGCATTCACACACTAGAACTTTTTAACTTCCGAACTCTAAAATATTTCTTGCACTAATCCTGCTACTTTTCCATGGTGTTACTTCGTTTTATTGAAGAAAATGTAGCTATGGTTATCCATAATTACAGGTTTTAATTATTACTTAGCTTTGGGCGTAGGGCAGACAGCTGTACCCTAAAAAGAAAACATCTCCTGTCTCGCAATCTGCCAAGTAGGCAGACGGCCTTGGCTCACAATGGGGCTGCTGTGCCAATGAAGTAGAATATAGAAATGTTTACAATTAAATAAACTATCTGTAAACAAAAGTTTGCTGTCCACACATGGTCAATCTTTTCCCAGCACGATCTGTCCTCATCTACCCTTTTTTTTCCAACCCCTCTTTTCCCTCCGGAAGTGAGCAATTGGATAGCCACTGGGTGCCGAGAATGTCCCGCAGTAGGGTGTCAGTCAAGAGTTCACTGAACTTCACACGTATCGAAGCCTTACTTTAGTAATATTTGTTTTTTAAAAAAAATGTTAATGCTATGTGGTTTTTTCAAAAGTTAATTTCTAAAATTCCTTCTCAGTTCAATTCGTATATGTTTTAAAAATATTCTTAAAAAACGTAATACAAAAAAGAAAAGAAAAAAAAAGAAAAATGCTTAAATTGGAAGAGATAAATTAGTGTAAGTTTAGTTTGACGCTCCACGGTCCCTTTATGCACACTTTAGGCTAATTAGACTGAGACCTACAGTTAATATGGATTCCGAACCACTAACAAACATCCAGGCCACCGCCATGATTCGAACCTGAAGCCTGTGATACAAAGGCCAGAACGCTAGCCAATTGGCCATCAGGCCGCCAAAATAGTTTAGGTGTGTTTGGTTTGTCGCCTATGGTCATCTTGTACACACGAGGGCTAAATAAGGCCGGGACTACTGTTTAACGTGTATTGCGAACCACTCACAAACATCCATGCCACGGCCCGGATTCGAACCTGAAGCCTGTGGTACAAAGACCAGAGCGCTAGCCAATTGGCTATCATGTCGCCAAAACAGTGTAGATCAAAAGAATATGATGTTTAATATTACAAATTAAATAATTATTAAAGGGGAAATTTAATAAAACATTTCAAAAATTTAATTTTAATTCAAGAAAAAAATCAAAACAATTAAGCTCAAAGATAAAAATCATTTTAAATAAACACATCAATCAGTTTATTCTAGCCTAATATTACTCATTCTTTCTTTCATACTAACTAATAATAAAAAAAATATATATTAAACGTTGAAAAAAAAAAAAAAAAAAACATATGGGAAAAAATTGTTTTAAATATTTTTATCAATGACTGTTTGAAAAATAATGAATATTATACAAGAAAATAAAGTATTTATGTCACACAAGTCTGAAACATGACTGGCTATTTAAGATATTTCAATATGTCTAGTCATTTATTGTTCTCTAACCAAATAAAAAGAGAAATATCTTTTAAAAACTCCACAACTTTAATTATAAAATTCCTTTCCAGTAGAAATGTAGTAATGTGACAGATGACATACAAAGCGATGAAAGTTGAACAAGGAAATAAAAGAAAATATTTTTTTCTTTTAGTTTGTAATCCGGAACTTAACACAAACAGATCAAAGCATAGGAACGTTATTGTTATTAGAGCGTATTCACATTTGTAATATAGTTTTGAATAGTATACATACCAAATATTTATAGTTGACAAAACAGAATTTGACTTTCTATGATTTTTTTTTTTTTTTTGACAGTGCAAATCTAGAGTCAATCATTTTAAGTATAAAAAAAAAATTAAACATTTTTTTTTCTTTCTTTTTGGTTTAGATAGAAAAATAAAGGAAATTTGTTTTGTTTTACATAATATTTTTTTAATCGATATTTAAATAACAAACTGAACCTTCGATCTGATTGGGTAGGGTACTGTTGAATTGGGATTTTTCCAATGTGGATTATCATTATCTACACAGATTTGTGAAGCATAAAATATTAAACACGTTTTTGCAATAGGTTAGCCCTTAAAAAACTGTGTCTTGTTCCAAGTTTTTCAAGATTCTCAAGGTCCTATGCATTCACCATTATAATAATAAAATATTGTTATAACACCGCATTTATGTAATAGAACTTCTAAAAGCAACCATCCAGGAAAATCTTATAAATATGTATTCAGATATTTCACTTTTTTTTTTAGTTTTACAAATAGTTTTAATTTTTGTATTTACATAAGTAGAAATTAGGGTAAAAAAAATCAAAATTTAATAAAAGTCTTATTAATTCTAACTATTGATCTTACTTTTAATCCCATTTCCTAACTCAATACTTTTAAAAATACAAACAGCATAAGAAACAAACCAATTTCTCGTTTAATTACAATTTTTTTCTGTTAAAAGACAACAATGGTTTAATTAATATGTTAATTAAAAGTTTAATTCATTCACATTTTAAACAAAATTCTACAACATTTATATTTTCTGAGAAAGAAACCTTATTCGTTTTTTTTTTTTTTTTTTTTTTCATTCGATAAATTATCTGTTATACGCGCATTCAAAATAATAAATAAAATTCAGTTGTTGTCAATTTGTTTTTTGTATTTTCTGAATCCGAATCGTAAAAATCAGAAAAACATGTAGCATTCATTAGTTTATTAATCGTCATAAAACGTTTCCGGCTTTCAGAAATTTACTAATTAGTTACGGAGTGAGCACCCTTTCGAAATCCTCTTTAACTCTAAATTTAGTTTCCAAGGTCAAAATCCTGAATATTTATGAAGCAAACGCATCTATGGAAATCTTCACGTACTCTAATAATAAATTCCACAATAAGACATTTGAGATTTTTTTTTTTTTTTTTTAAACAAAAAAAAAAAAAAAAAAAAAAAAAAAAGATCGATGAGAATCTAAGAAAAAATTCTTATTTTGAAAGAAAGAAAAAAGACCTGTTTAGAGTAGGGGTAGCCAACCTAAATAATCTTGCGGCCATTTTGGAAATGCAACATAAGTCCGCGGGCCGCATATAAAATTACATATTATAAAATACAAAATACGCAAATTATAAATTACAATCCACATATTAGATTGAGACCCACTGCAGACATTTTTTTGAAATGGAAACATAACGAGTTATTATTATATTATTATTATGTTTACTTTTATTGTTACATGTAAACATACCTAATATAATAACAATGATACTAAACGCACACTGTAAAGAAATATATAACACTAAAAATGAAATATAAAAAATATAAATGAAATCATTAAAAAATATTTATTTTACTAGTGCGATATTTATTTCTCTACTCAGCATGAGTTCGCAGAATATAATTTAATTATTCTGCGAGCTCATAACTGTAAACTCATAAATAAAACAGGCAATATCTGTCATATATTCGCCAGAATATTATTTTAAAATCAAAGTTAATTTTTCTCATAATTTCGACAGATAATTTTTGAATATATGGATGCACAAATGTATTTTTTAATACATTGGTTTTCACTACTTTCGCCATTATAAAATAAATGTATTTTGTAAAAGTGTGACAAATCTCACGGGCCGCAAAAATATTCAAGGCGCGCCGCGGGTTGTTCACCCCTGATTTAGAGGTTAATTTCAAATAAACTTTCCTGGGTAATAAAATTTTGTGGATGAACAACACAAAATAACTGTCGAGAACTTTAACTTTATGTGTTATATTTATCTGCATTCACTAACAGGGTTTTCGCTTTCCTTTTTACTGGCTTAAAAAAGAGAAAAGAGTTTTTAAAGATAAAAAAAAAAGACTTTGTTATCTAACTGCCTATCATGTAATAACGCAATTCACGGGCATCAAACTTTACGAGCCGTGAAGTGTACCGCACTTTGTATCACAATCCAGACACAAAAAGAGAAGTCATTGAACACCTGTAAACAACATCGATTGCGCAGCAATACGGAAGACGGAAAATTGAGATTAAAAGTCCAGATTGTATTTCCTAGACGGAATGAACTGCGCATAAAATATGAAAATGACCTCAACAATGACAGCGCGGACGAAGAAGATTAGAACATAACGACAAAAAGCGCGACGATGTTCGTTTTGAGTTATGCACATTCGTAATCCACGGAAAAGAACGAACAGAAGTGATGCAGAAAATTGCGGCTTTTGATGATCATAGAACAGTAATATTGGAAAACCTGGAAACAGGTAATCGCGAGAAGAATGTAACAACGCCATAAACAAAAAGTGCACGTTTGTTTGAATAGACTTTTTTTTTTATGCAGTAAACTGGATAAACATTATAATATTCCAATTCCAAAATTGGAAAAAAAAAACATGCAGGAAATTTAATATTTAAAGTACCAGATATGAAACATTTATAAGTGAAATACTAATTTATTTGCAAATTGTTCTACCATGCATAATCTAAAAATGAAACTTAACTTCTATTAATACCTCATTAAAATCAATTATGCATTTATGCCTTTGTAATCAATAAAAACATTTAATTTATTAATGCAATTATTGAGATGATTAATTTGTTAATAATACTATGCTAGTCTATTCCTTTCATAAAAATTTTAGACAATTGCTATAAATAATAATATTCCTTCCCATGTAAAAAAAATAAAAAATAAGGCAATTATACTAAGAAAAATTTTATTTATGCAGACAATATTGCATTGGATTATAAATGATAAAAAAAAATAAATGTTATTAAAATTAGTATGATTAAAAATTAAAGTTAACTGATCTAGATCTTTACTAAAAATTACTGGGCACTAATTTTGGAAAGACAAGACTTTGAAAAAATTTATTTTTACACCAGCTGAATAAAACAATTTACTTTCTTAGTAATATTTAACAATTTATAGTAATATAAATCAGTTATTTCAACTTTCATGTTTGAAACATATTATTTTCTACAAATATCTTGCATATCATTTAGGAATTACAGTACAATACTTTCATAACAAAAAGTTATGCAATTTTCATTAACACTGTGTAAGTTTATGCTAAACAATAAAAAATTTTAAATAATTAAATGGAAAATTTCCTGAATTTCATATATTAGTTCATTTGATTATTAATTTTTTTCCTAAAATTTTAAATAAAATACCAATTGATTTTATTTGTTTTAAAATAAATTAATTTACAATATATTTAAAATAAGATTTTGAAATTTTGACACAATTCTAAATTACTCAAATGGAATTATATGTTATTCTTCAGTTCACCAATTTTGTTAAAAGGAAGTGCATTTTTATACTGATAAACTTTATAATGCAGTCGTGAGTTTAACCTCAAATAGTAAAGTTTTTCAAAATTTATTTATAAGAAATGCTTTATTTTTAATAATTATAAATTACTTGTGGAATATTATGAAATAATTTCTTAGAATTAAAGAAATATTTAAAATAGTTTAATGATAAAACTTTTAAATCAAATTAAAATCATTGATACTTGCCCCCAAAACATGTTTTTATATATTACAAATCTTATTTAAAAAATGAAAATATTGTTAAAAAAATAGAAAATATTGCAGGAATTTACGAATTTAATAAATTGTGATAAAGATATTTAAAAAATGGATATATATTTAAAATAAACATAAAACAATGATGATTGGCTTAAAGAAAATATTTTACAGACGGACAGTACACATAAAGAGAGTATATATATTTTTTTTTAAGAGATGGAGAGTTTCAGAAGACTATTTAAAAAAAATTTATTTTAAAATATTTGCCACAATGATGTTCATAGACATTTTTCAGTTTATTCGCTAAATAATCAATATAAGATGAAGCGATAAATTTTATTTATTTAGAAGAACAAAGATATTAAAATTATGTTTAATGAATAAATATTTACATACGATAAGTTTTAGTAAATGCTCTTGCCTCTTTCAATGTAAAGTTGATAATTTCTTTACTAAAAATTAAAAAATAATTAGAAGATTATATGAAAATAAAACAAGCAATGTGAAAATAAATTCTAAAAAAATGCAGAATATCAGCAAAAAACTTATTACAAAGCTTAATAAATATTAATTTTGCAAAAAATGAAACATGAATGCAGCAAAAAAGATGTTTGTTCAGATAGCTATATTATCTTATTTAAATTAAAAACAGAAGCTGTACTTCCATCAAAATTATAACATTAACTATAAATTAAAATTTTGTAATAAGATAAGAATGTAATGTAATCCTGGACCAGTATAAATAAATTGATTTAGAGTTATATTATAAAATGGCTATGAAAAAGTATTATAAATAAACGATAAAAGAAATGCAGCAAATATTACTGATTATTTAAAATTAAAGTTATCAATTGATAACTATAAACAAAATATTTTATTTAAAATTATTGAATGCAAATATTGTTTAAAAAATAAATTCTCTTATTAATTTGAAAAGAATATAAATGTAATTTTAAAGAAAGATTGCAGGTGCATGACAGGAATAAAGAATTAGCATTACATTTTTTGAAACAAATTTTTCAACACTGAGATTAAATATACATAATGAGAAGTATTTAAATTTTATCAAGAATTATATATTATAATTAATAAGGACCTTTACTAATTTTATAATATAAACATTTTTAAGAATGGTGTCGAATAAAAGAAGCTATATATGAAAATAATAGATTCAGATTTATTTAATTATGTGAGTTTATATATTTTACAATAAAAGATTTTTAAAATCTAAAATATGATTAATATGATCTTAAAAATCAAAAATTTAATATAAATTAAAAATATAGTTTATATTTATTTCATTGAATATATTAAGAAATTAATCTTTTAAAAATTATAAATAAATTTTAACAGATTATAAAATTTGTCAAAACATATTAATCAGGCTTTTTTTAAAATCAGGAAATCATATAAGATCATAATTGATATTGTGTATATGAGAAATGAAGGTTACAATAAATGTCAAATAACAAGCTAAGTTTATATAAATATATTTTAATAACATTTATTTATATATATATGTATAATAAACATCATTAATTAATATTTAATTAAAATATATATTTAAACATAAAATTATGATCAGATGAAAATGTATAAATGTTAAAAGGATAAAAGTAAGCAAAACTATATGTTTAAGTGAAATGAAATTTTTATATTATAAAGGATAGTAACAAAGATTATTATCTTAGCTTATTAATAATGCCAATAATATAATAACATACAAGTATTAAACATCATAAATTAATATCTACAATATAATAAAGTATAAAAATTTTATTCATTCAAATAATTAATAAATACTCAAATACAATTTATAATAAAATAATTATTTTCTTCCTAAATCTAAAGATTGAAGAGCATAATTACAATCAAACAGATAGTTCATAATTTGTTTTAAATTTCATAATGATTAAAATATTAAATAATTTATTTAAATGAAGTTTTTTAAAAAATAGTGAATTCAATAATTCAACATAAAAGATAGTGAATTAAAAAAAAAAAAAAAATGCTGAAATATGCATGAATTAACAATTCAGAAGTGTATAGTAAACAAAGTTTTCCTAACAACAATTCAAAAGGTTTGCGTTATCATTGTGAGAACTTTGCTTTATCATTATTGAGAAGAGATATTTTTAAATAATTTATATCGCCCTCAAACACATTTAATAAAATAAGAGAAATACTAAGAAAATTTATTTCTCTTTTAAAAATAAGTAATTATTTAATTATTATTTTTTGAAAAGTTAATTTTACGGATACAATATAAATAAAAGTTAGCATGAAAAAAATGTATAAATAATTTGTTTTAAAACTTTTATTTAATTAGATAATATTAAAATTAAAATCTTAAAGGAATATGAAAAAAATAAATTACTAAATATGCAAAAATTTTAATAAAATTCTGTAATGCAAACATTTTATTAATATTCTGTATCGGCCGGTTTTAGTACTACAAACATCTAATACAAAATATTTATGAAAAAATATAAAATAATAGGAATTACAAGTATTTATATCTGACTGAAATGAAACAAATCGTGCTGAAAAATACAAAGAACAACTTACCGGACATTTTTATATTATTTATTTTTACTCTTATTTCCAGAAATCAATAACACTAAAAACACAATGGAAGTCAGTTCACTCAAATAAAGAAACACTTATTTACTTTTACTTGGCTTTAATTAAATATTTCAAAATTCTATAGTTTATTATTCCGTGAATTCTTCCCTATTCTAACTCCATCATAGCTAAACTCTATCACACCTTATATCAATATGAAAAATTAATTCAACTGACGTCCATGACCCGAAACTTTTCTGCTAAACAACAACACAGAACACCGTTGCCATTCTCGATTCTCTTCTCGCATTGCTTGAAAACGAAACCGCTGATTCGTTGCTATTGATGACGACGAAGATTAATAACGCACTGGAGCAATTTAAGACATCACTTTGACACAGCAACAAAAACAACTAAAATATCGAATTTTATTTAAGTCTTAACAAACTAATTTATTTAAATTTCAATGTTAGTAAGAATGTTTTTTTTCCATAAATTAACTTTATATTGGTATGTAAAATACTAAAATGTAAAGTTAAAGGCGAAGGGAAGAAAAAGCAGGAATTTTACAAGATTTCAAATAGATAATCGACAGCATTCAAATTAGTCTGATTTAATAGGATTTTAATACTAATTATAGAGTAAAATACTATTACATAAACAAAGAGGTGGATAATTGATTAAAAAAAAAGATATCAAGTAAGATTGAAATAAATAACATTCGGTACCTAAAATTGAACAAAATTTGGCAATAATATTTATCACCAATAATTAATCAATAATTTCTAACTTTCCTGAACTAAGGGGGAATAATTGAAGTTCGTACCGTAAAATTACTGTACTTTCGCAGAAATTTTAATACTCAAGTAGATTGATTGCCAGGGTATGTTGAATATGAATATCAGGAGTTCGTTTTGTAGCGGTTATCTCGGTTTATCCATTTGATTTGTGTCAAGTTTTTCTGATTGTATATATTTTATTTCTGGGGCCTGAATGGCCGAGTGGCTCGGTACCACAGGTTTCGGGTTCGAATCCCGGCGGTGCCATGGATGTTTATAGTTGTTCGGAATCCGCTTTAAACCATAGGTCCCGGTCCTAATAGGATCGTAGAACCTTTCGGGGACATTGTTACTCCGCGTCCGTGGCTTATCTTCAAGTTACACGCTCCCCGTGGGTAATACAAAGTGAGTAATGTCTGTGCAGCGCTTGACTAAAGGCATCCAAGACCAAGCTGTCTAAGTGTTTGCCAGCTGCATTAGAACAAAAAAATATATATTTTATTTCTTTTTTAATTTCATTTCCATTTCAGTTAATTCATTCAATCAGTCACCTGTATTTATATTTATTTTCTTTTATATTTTTATTATTTGATCATAATATGGTCTAAAGTCTATCTATTTCTTCATGATCAATAGAATCTCGCTAGCACTTTTGCATCATATTCCGACTTACGTTCTGTCTTGTCGAATGTTCTCTTTAATAATAAGAAACATTATGAAATCTCTCAACACCCAACACTACCGTGGTGAAATACACAATACAATAACCTTTTACGACAGAAACGCTAACTTTTGCATCAACCTCGATCTCAACTTTCTCGCGACATCTGGATTTCTTTCCAAAAAATTATTGTCAAACTTCATTATTACATTTCTGAGCTTAAAAAACATTATTGGGATTCTGTTTGTTTCTCTACTGGCAAAATATATATAATTATTAAAGCAATTCATAATAGACAATAATCTGGTCAGAAATAAGATTTTCCATACGAGTACTAATTTGGATATTGCAGATCCGAAACAACAAGCTAATATGTTAACATCTCATTTCAATAAATCCATCGCTCATCAGTTTATACCTTTTGATCTTTCCGATGATTGCAGTTTACCATTAAAATAGGATTATTACTTTTAGAGAGCTTAAAGATGCTATTTGAGCTGCACCAAATACTTCTCCTGGCAGTGATAGTATTCCTGCAAAATTAATTAAAATAATTCCTGATCATTATCTCCAACATCTATATCATATCTTTAATGATATATGGTCCACCAGTGTTATGCCCCAGGAATAGTTAACAGCACAAAAACCTATCCATTCTTAAACCTGGTAAAGACAGCACTTCACGTACCTTAAATCGTCCAATAGTCTTGACTTTTGTTTTAAGCAAAATCTTTGAACGTATTCAAATCTTTGAACTCAAGAGGATTATTTACTTTACAGTTCCTGATAAATTTAATCCTTATCATTCTGGCTTTATTCCTTTTAGGGAATTATGTGTTCGCTATCGCTCCTACATCACAAAACAGTTGAAGCAAAAATTACCAAACATTCTTTCTTTTTTTTTTTAATTAGAAATTTCTTCTACATATGACTCAGTTTGGAGAGATGGGCTTATAAAATCTTACAGACCGGAATACAGGGTACCGCTGCAAAATAGATTTACAATTTCCTCAATAACAGGAATTTTTATGTTAAATGGAGAAACTCTGAGTTGATGAAATTATTTTCCACTCTTGGAGTACAACAGTGGCAGTGTTCTCAGTGTCCTTCTTTTTACAATCAATACGAGAATTATTTTTGAAACCATCCCTGATCAAGCAGAATATTTATTATATGCAAATGATATCTTTCTTTTTAGCAGTGATAAAACTTTTTAAAAATTTCTTATTCTTCAAATAACCCTTCATAAAATCACTCAGTGGCACGAAACATGAAAATTCCTCTTTCAACTTTAAAAATGCGAAGCGTTGAAGTTTTCAAATAAAAAAAAAACCCCGCAATTTATACAATTGCTAATTTATAATATCTATATCCCTTGGAAACAACATACGAGCATTTTAGGCATCATCTTCTTCTCATAATCTCTCTTTCAAACGGCACTTCCTATAGCTAAAAAAGAAAGTAATTAAAAAGCTTAATGCACTCAAAGCAATTACGGCTAATTCCTGGGGTTGTCGGTCCTGGCATGTAATTCAAATAACAAATTCCGCAATTCGTAACTTATTAGAATATGGAGCTCCTATCTTTATTTCATCCTGCCATAGCGACTTCCAAGCATTAAACATTTTATATAATCTTACCTTACGTTTTGTAACAGTTCTTCCGAAATGGATTCCGATCTGCATTTCACTAAAAGAAGCCAGTTAGCTTCGTTTGTTTCAGAGACAGTATATGCTAACAGGGCTCTTTTTTTCTCAAACATATTTCTTTTGATTCCTCTTCTCCTCTCTCCATTTATCTTCGCTTTGGAAATCAAAACCCTAAGGGTGAAACGTCCTATTTCTCTTCAATTGTTTTTTGCAAACCTTCTAGACAACTTAAACATTCAACCTTCCAATTTAATTCCAAATTTTATTCCTGTAAGTTTGAACTGTATTACATTTAATCTCTATGATTTATCTATTCAAACAGTTACCCCCATCCATCAAACACCTTTTTGAACACAAAAACGAACATTGGACAGATAGGATCATTTTATCTTCTGGCGTATCTAAGACAGATCTTAAACATTCAATAGGCCATCAATACCTTTTTACAAGAGCGTTCATCAGGATTGATTTAAAATTGTAACAGTATTTTCATAGGAGGAGCTTTTGTACTATTTTCAACCATTTCAACTTATGTTCTCTCATCTAATAAACATATTATCCTCACAGACAGTCTTTCAGTTCTCCGGGCATTACAGAATTGCAATATCCTTTCCAAACGTATCATCCAGTTCCTTTGATACTTCAAGATATTTGCAATAGCAAATTATCCATCGAATTCATCTAATCCCCAGAGCACGTTGATATTACAAACAATGAACTGGCAGATTCTCTCTTAAATTCTGCAGCAGACACAATAATATTTCATTAGATATCTCTGGAAGACCTTATATTTTAATTAAAAATAATAAAATAATAATAAAAGCAACAGAACAGTGGATATGTGGCAAATATGTCAGGATTTCAGTCATTTCTTTAATATTACACCTTCTCTTAGACTTCCTACTCATCGAAAAGAAGACATTCTTCTATCCAGGTTTCGCACAAAGATATATCCTTCTAATTCTAAACTCCATAGATTTGGCCTGACTTCATCTCCATTATGCCCTATCTGAAAAACACCGGAAACAGTTGAACACATTTGGTTTCAATGCGTAAAATATGTAGAACCAAGAAACAAACTACAAAGTGCTTTCTGATGTAAAGTTCTTTCTTACTCTTAGATATTTGATATGTCAAAGGATGCATATTATAAGACAGCAATGATACTTCACTTTCTACGAGATCGGAACTTTGAAGTGCAGAATCACCAGAAGAATATCAAATTCAATAGCGACAGGAATACAACAACATTTTTAATAACTCCAGAACTTTATGAAGAAGCAATTGTTCAAATACTACCAGAAGCACTGCCAAATTCAAACAGAAAAGTCTGTTAAGTGATGGCTAAATTAAATTTGTAAGCATACACAAATCTTTAGACACTATTTTGAGGATATTGAAACAATAATCTGTTTCTATTTCGAAAGCCAGACAATTAAAAATGATCTGCAGAGCACGTAACTTGATATTGGTCAATCTGCAGTACATTAGTATTTTTCAGCATATATTTCATCCCAATTTTAATAACTGATAATTATTAATGATGCAGCAGACAATTTTTCCCTCTGTCATAATCATCGTTTTGTCAAAAAATATTTCATTGAAGTTAAATTGAATATTTAAAAAAAAAAATAACATACAAAAATGAAATGAGAAAAACATTCAATGTTAAACTCATGAAAATATGCATTTTATCTACTGAAAAGAACATTCAATGTTTTGAATCGAAAATTTTGGAGCAAAATTAACATTTAATTTAAAAACTGAAAGTAAATTAGAACGAAAATCAAAAATTAAATTTCCCATTTAAAATTTGTATCCATTAATTTTGAAAATCAAAAATAGTACATTATAATAATAAAAGCAGAGGTGGGAGGAAGTCGGGAGTCGGAGTCAGAAGACTGTTTCAAAATCTAATTCCGTCTTTATTTTTCGACATTTTCTTTTAAAAATTCTTGGAATTAATTTTAAAATTATGTGTTAAAAAGGCAATTTAATTGCTTTCAATAATGATACCAGTATCAAAGACAAATACTGCATTAATAAATATTCATATACTTTTCTCAGAACTGAGTCTCATAAAAAAGATGTCTTGGATACACAATAAAAAAATTATAAAAGCTATTCTATAAATAAGAAAAAATAAGATTTCATCTATTACAAATATAGTATTTTTGCAATGAAAATGCATCATTTTCTTTTGCTTGTCTAAAGCTATTCTATAGTACTTTGGTACCTGTTAATTTGGTACTGTTATTTTTATAAACAATATGTATTTATTGTAAGCAAATTTAGAAAGAATATTTATTAAGTTAGTGCCAATACTACATCTTTAAAGTTGTAAAAAATACTTTGTTATACTTTGTTAAATGCCATTATGAATATGCTAGTTCTATCTAAACCCACTAGTTAAAATTTCAGTACGTAAAATTATGGAAAAGACTCAGGAGTTTGAAGTCGAGATCAAGTATAAAAAATCAGACTCACGTTTCTGAAATTTGTTGGCCGACTCTTCATCCCTGCATACAAAGTAAATTTTATGCCATTGCCAAAAAATTGCAGTAAATTGCAACTTGCAGCATTGTCAATTTGTTTCTAGTTTAATTCTGCTTATCTTATAAATCTTTACAACGAAGCTTAAGATAAAATTTAAAGATCTTCAATATAATCTATTATGAGAGTAAAACAAACTGCTTGACAGAAATTAGGGCAATTATTTTTTATTACTTTGGAAGGAAGAAGGAGAAAGTTAAAGAGTTGTCAAGATAAATTATTCTGAGAAAAAGATATGCAAAACCTTTTGAGTAACAATGAATTATTTTTGAGTTAATATATGAAAAAAATACACTGTTCAAATTTAAGAGGAAAAAATGTGATTGTGAAACTTCTACTCAATATAATTTAATGAAAATATAAATCAAACAAGGTTTCATAAATTATTCATAAAAAATCACAGGATTATTTTTTGCTCTAAAAGGCATACCGGAGGATACATATGGGTAGGGGGACATACTGAAAAAATGGGAACAACCCCTAAAACATAGTATCCTTCAATGAGTTCTATAGATGATCAACTTCAATATGAAGTACAATTACCTCTGGCAGCAAAGCCATAGCTGTGTTAATAACAACTCGAAAACCATATAGGGTTTCAGGGTACGAATTAATTGCAGCAATACGTCTCCTTAGAGAATCCCAAATATGCTGAATTGCATTCGATTTCGAAAAACGTGTTGACCAACCCACATGCACAATAATGGAGATAGTTCTCCTCCATCTGAGCCCTATAGGGTCTAGCATTATCGTGTTATAGAATGAATAAGTCATTAACTTCATATGTATAAGGAGGAACAGCAATTGGACCAAGAATGTAATATATGAATGTGTGTGTGTATTAATACCCGTTTTGCTCTTCATGAATTCTCAACCTAATGTCAATTGTTGCATTAATTTCTATTAGCCTTGAGTTCTTCATTTTCTCGTAAGAGCTACATTTAATTTTTATTATTTATTACTGCCTTAAAGATCGCTACTCTCCCTTATTCTTTTTTCCAGATTTTGCAAGATATTGACCGGAACACTTTTAGTGATTTCTTTATGATTTCGTTCGCTCTGACAACAGATGCTTCAAAGCTTTCGTAGTTCCTAGGCGTGTGCTTTTCACTTCAACTTGCAGCAGTTTTCGTGCTGCTACAAATGTACACACAACTGCACACACACACATATGTGCAGAAACTGCTGAAAGTTGTAGCAATAAATCAAACAGATTTTTCTGGTTGAAAAGTCATGGTTCTTTTTACGTAGTTTATTAATCTTAAAAATTTTCTTGAAACATAAAATATAGACTCATCAGTAAAGATTACAGATTTCAAATGGCTTGTTTTTTCAATCGAGTGTGCTTGTCCAATTAAACTCTTTACTTCGGTAGTGTGGGGTTCACACAAGGGATGTGTTCGATGTGTATGAGCAATTGTGGACGCCTTGAATACAATGTGTCCCATCCCAGATTCTGCAAAATATTAACGAGAACACTTTTAGTGATTTTTTATGATTTCGTTTTCTCTGACTACAGATTCTTCAAAACTTTCATAGTTCCTGGACGTGTGCTTTTCACTTCAATTTGTAGCAGTTTCCATGCTGCTACAAACGCCCACACACACCACACAACTGCACACACACATACAAATCTGAATACCAGCCTTAGAGTGGCGGTTACATACAAATTGCAGATACTTTTAAATTGTTTTCAACCACGTGACCAACGACGCAAGCTACAGCAGACTAATTTGCATATCATATTATCATGCAGCATTACTTTTTATATATGCTGTGTAATTTTTGTCCTTGTTATCGTATTTTTTGTGTGCGTGTTTGTACACATAATTTTCAATGTATAAATTAATTAAAGGTTAACTTTTTTTTATTAGCGTTCTTAAAATAATAAATTAACAAAAAAATTGGATTGTACGTTATGCTTTGATAATTTGGAAAGACTAGTCTGGTTAATAAGTTATCAAATATATCAATTATACCTTGCTAACAATTGATAGCAAAACATTAAGTTTTACACTACATTAATTCTTTTGTTTTGCATTTCACATTCATATATATTAAACACGTGTTAAAAAATATTTTAAGAACAATTAATGAATAAATCAATTGTCAAACTAATATTTTATAATAAAATAAAATAACCAGTGTAGTAATTTTACATAAAAATTTTGTTTAAGCAGTTAAAATTAACAAATATGTCACAAAAAACAAATGTGACTATTGAATAATTAGCTAATTCTTCAGTTTGATATTCTAATACTGTTTTAAAATGAAAAATTATATTAAGACATAATTTGTCTATAATTAGGAAATAGGACGAAATAAAGATAATAATGATTATAGTGAAAAACCTGTGTTATATAATAAATTATGTAAGTGTATTAAGAATTATAATCAATGTTTTATAATTCTCATTATACAAGAATATGTCCTTTTACAAATTTGTAAAACTACAAAATAATTTTTCCTCATAAATTTTTTTAAAAATTGAATTTGTTTTGCAAAAAAAAGCAAATATGAATCATGATACAACTACGGTGATGGTATATATTTTATCAAAATAAGAATTAATAATATTTTTGTGATAAAAAACATCTTTTATTGCATTTCACTGTAACAGAAAATTCTTAAAAAAAATAAGATCCATTTAAAATATAATAAATTCAACTTCTTAAATATTCTTCTAATTAATTAAAATATTTCTTCGTAAAATGATTTATTTCCTATTTCCTTCTTTGATTTATTTCCTTTTTTAAAAAATATAAGAAATAAAAAATTTTTTCGTAATAAATCAAATATTCCTTTACATTAATTAACAACAGTTACAAATGTACAACAACGTCGGTTAATAAATCATTATAAAATTTTTTTTATTATTGTTTGAATAAATTTCAATATTTGATGAATAACAAACCAATCTTTAAAAAAAAAATCAATTTTTGTAGCATCAGTCATAACTGTTAGGTTTATGAATGAATTGTAATAAGTCAGTCAAAATAAGGAATTAATTATTTGTTTTAAGAATAAAATTATATTTCATATATTTTTATTTTCTATTTTCTGTGCTTATTGCATTTTAGGTGAGAAAGTATTAATTAATTTTTTTTAATGTTTTTCAGAATTTTTTTTAAATTCGCCAATTTTAAAATAATTTTACTAATTCAAAATACGTACAGTTATACATAATTAAGACTATAAGTTCAGTTCTAATTATATGTTCAGAATACGTTTAGTTCTAATTAATTCAGTTATTTTACTAATTAAGAATTCTAAAAATAAAGGAAATAACATAAGGAATTAGAGCATTAAAGCACTTGATAATTTTTTTAGTCAATAAATTATTCAATTCATTCTATTAGCTCACACTTTCCCTATATATATATCTTGTTCAAATTTTCAATCGTTAATAAAATACTTTTTATTCCTCCACTCAAGTTCAAATACACTTTTTTGAACTTGTAATGGATGACACTTGATGTTAATATAGGGTTTTCAAATATTATTTCAGTAATTAAATTTAATTAATTAATTTTACTTTTTTTTTAAATTTTAGTTGCATATGTCTACCAATAGATGGCTCCAGAAAAAACTTTAAAAAAATGAATGAAAATTATTTATAAAGGATTTTCTGCCATATAGTGAAAAAAAAGTAGAAATTGACTTTAAAATTTTTTTTTTATATTACTTGTTTTTTTTATATCATTTTAAAAATACACTTTACTTCTTTGAAATATTTCCTTTATTTTACAAATAAATTACTTGTAAATATTTTTTATTGTTCTGTTTAATATAATTCTTAATTTAATCGTCTTTTTCTTTAAAAAATTCTAAGCTATCTGCACTTTATTTGCGATGCATTTTAATGAAGAAATATATAAATATGCATTGCAAATGTAATTATAACTTCCGGGCATTGCCAATGTTTTCATTCTTTTATGTTTGCCACCACTGGAGATGAGACCCTTGACGTGGTCAATGAGCTCCAATAATCTTCAACATCATCATCAAATATAGTTAACAAATTTTGTTCATTAAATTAATACACCTTTTTTGGAATTTAGAACTCTGTTAGTCATTTGAATGTTAAATTTATACAATGGGAAAAAAAGAAGTTTTCATTCAACTTTTTCTTACTTTACACACTGCTAAATTTCAAATTCTTACCATTCTTTTTGGAGATTTGATTTTTGATGATTTGTTGATTGTTACATAACAATAAATTTGCTTAACGTAATTTTAATAAATTTATGAAATGATCTAGCCATATGACACAATTGAATCTTTTTTTCTCATATGATTCATATGCCTTTCTTCTTGCTTCAGTTTATGAATGAGTGTTTTATAATTCTTTTCCTGAACTTGGCATCTTCAAATCGTGGAATACTTAATTTCGCGAATGCTAGCAAAGTTCAATGCCCGATGTATGTACATCATATTAATTAAATTTCTCCAAACTCGAAAGTTTTATTTAATATTGTGGCAAAGAACCCGGAAGAATTTTTCTCTCGACCTGTAAGATTACTAGATCAACATTTGTTGACGTTATGCCTTCTTAGAATTCTAGATATCTGAATAGAAAAGAGTTCCAAGTGTAAGTGTCATTTTGCTAATTATATTTTTTAATAGATATTTCAAAAAGCATGTTACGCAAACGACAGTGAATAATCAAGTAAAGGTCTTTTTATGAAAGAAAAGTATAAAAAATGGCATCGGCCTTTAAAAAAAAATCTTCTTTAGAATGCTTTTTTTTTCTTTTGTATGTCTGAATGATACAAGGAACAAGTAATAAAATAATAGTAGTTATGTATGTGTTTTAATTTATTAGTATTATTTAACATATCAGCAAAGATAGAACTGAAACATTTTATTCAAAAGATTGCACCTTTAAAATAAATTACTATTATTGTTTCACTTTTTATGCTATCAATAAATGGAATAAAAAAATTATATTTATCAAAATTTTGACTTTTTTTCTTCCATTGGAAACCTTGTGTATTTCACTCATATGCACAAGGTTTCCACAAGGTCCACTTTATGATCTTAACAGAGAAAGTTCAGGGATAAAATCTAAATAAATGTTACTGTAGATAAACTATTTTGTCGAGTAATTGTGTGTCATATCAGGGAAAACCCTGAAAATATCCATCTGGCAATCCCATTGGTGAAGTAAGATGCTTATACGGGCTGCAACAATCACAATTAGATATCTTGTTTCAAAAGCAGAGGAAGCAATGCACGCTGCCAAAAGTTCAAACCTGAGTCCTCCTGCTCACTAGCTACAGACATTTTGATTTAATACAAAAAAATTCAATTATCATGAAAACTAAATAAAATCAAATAAATATTGATATTAAAAAATATTTTACACAGAAATCTTTTAGCAAAACCACAAAAACGAATTTAAAAAAGGAGAAATAATCCATTATTAAAAAAAATTGTGACCCATTAAATTGATGGTTATCTACGATCATTTCCTATTTTTATTAATTACAATTTTTTGATTTGTATTTTTTTAAATATAATATTCATTTTTTAAATATTATGAAGTTATTTGTTGAATATTAATTTACTTGTCATTGTCCCCAACATATTAAAGCTCCTATTTTTATTTTGCCTTAGCTTTAATGTATAGCTCTACTCAGAATAATGATTCCCGTTTAAAATTCTTCCTATCCGTCGTCATATTTATATTTCATTTAATTGTGTATTGTGAAAAATATGTTAATTAATTTAATAAAAAATCAAATAAAGAAATTCATTTTGATTTTACATTAATTAATTAAGGAGCTAATTTTTATAATAATTAAGCGTGAAAGTGGTTAATCAAAGAATTTTTAATTAATAAATATTTGTGATTTCATGTCGAAAAGTGTATATTCACAAATATGTGTTGATCCAAACAGACTTGAGTATTTTACTATCATATTTAGCAAATAACCACAACTAATGTGTTCAATTTTAAAATGGAACATGTGTTTTGACAAAATATACTACAAATAAAAAAATTAAAAATTGCATAAGTCATCATCCTGTCATCATCCTGTTTCAAAAAAAAAAAAAAAAATTCCGCAGATCAGGATCCTGTATCCAGACTAACATGTTATTCGAAATTCACATTTTTTTTTTTTTTTTTTTTTTTTTTTTTTTTTTTTGCAAACATATTGTAGAAATAAGGATAATAAAAAAAAAAAAGTACGTAGATTAGGATCCTGCATCCTGTCTAACACGCTATTTGGAAAAAAAATATGTAGATCAAGACCCTGTACACAGGCTAGCACGCTTTGGAACACTTTTTTTTTTTTTTTTTTTCTGCAAAAAATATCACAGAAATAAAAATAGAATTATTACGTAGATCAGGATCCTTTACGCATGCTGTTCTGACAAATGATATATTTTATGCAAAAAAATAAAAATCATTATTGAAGTGTTATGTTAATTCTTTAATGTTTACTTTTTTAGTATTCCAAAGCTGGATTATCATCCTTGTCTTAAAATTGCATCCCAATTAGGAAATCTTCTAAAAATGTTTTTAATTATATTATCAGTAGAATGGACATGTGTTTAGGTATCTTGCGATTTTGTACATTCGTGATTTCGTATTAATCTAGATATATTATCAAATTCCGAAACGAAATGTAGATTTCATCAATATTTTTTTTTTTAGTAGAAAAACACTGCGATGTATAAGCACCGATAACATTAACACCAAAACCAATCAATCAAAACAACTTTGTTTGCAAAAATCTGTGAACTTCTTTTTTTATTGTGATATTAACAATTACAGTTAGCTTTGTCTAGACGTTTCATAATTATCTGCAAATGATGCGTATTTGTTGAAATTAAGATTTTATCTCTTCATATCATTATCTCTTTTGCCGTAATAGATAAAACTTTTTTTTTTATGTAATAAATAGGAAGATTACAAATTGAAACTGTTAGATAAAATCTAAGAAGCGGCTCTAATTAAAAACATCATTAATTAAGAAATTGAGTTATAATCCTTTAATTAAAATTAATTTAACATTTTACCCATTTGATCTGATTCGATATTTAATTTAGTTTGAAACATTTAATTTTTTTATATGAGCTCAGATTAATTAAACACAAAAGTATAATCTTCCGCATTTATAATTGAAAAAATTCTTAAACATTCCTATCATATTAAATGAATTTCAATAATTTAAAATTATTATTATTTTTTTTAAAGTTCTTTAATCCACGAGTTTGGCTTTTCTCCTTTTTTTTAGAGACGTTCGATGGAAAAAAAAAAAAAAAAGAATGAAAATATCGAACATGATAACAAAAACATTTAAAAAGTGCTGTTTTTATCAATAATAAGATTATTTATTATTTTTTATTGTTACTTTTTGTATACAATAACAAAATCTATTAATTTCAAACAGAATAACTGAAAAGAAAAACTAAAAAAATTATTTTAAATGCTTCAAAACTTTTTTCTCTCATATTTTATAACCAATTTTCAAGAATCAAGAATCTAAAATTTCAATTCTAGAATCCGGCATTCATATTAAGAAATTAAAACTGAATTTTAAATGCTTCAGTTTTAATTTTGTAGTTATGTGTCATAAATGAGTAAAATTGATAACATAATATTTAATATGTATGTATAACTTTCGATTTTGTAAAAAATATTTAGCACTGAAACTTTCATACATGTATAACTCCTGAAAATTTCACAAAGAATATAACAAATTTATTCTGAACTAAAATGAATTTCTATTAAATTAGAACTGTTAATATACTACATAATCAATAGACAAAGAGGATGTAAACATGTTTTATGTTTATTCTCAGTATGAATACACGTTCAATTAATTGAATGTTAATAGTGATAAATATAGGTAAAAATTTTTTAATATTAATGAAGAAACTATTAAAAATATTTTTATGTTTGGTAGATGTCAAGTTGTGTATTTTAAATTTATAATAAAAAAATGTGAATCTGATATTGTATATTATTTTCATTTATCTACTATATACATATTTGATCCTTTTTATTATTCTAACATAAAATATAAAAAAAAAATTAAAATGTCTTTAATAAAGGGTGTATTATAAACTAATTCATCTAATAATAATTTAATATTTGCATTAATTTTATGTAATTTTATTATTAAAATTTTTTATTTTCTCTACCATAAATTTTATATCATACATAGTAGAACTTATTATCAATATATGCATGGCTTATTTAAATTTAGTAACATTTCTATGTTCAGTAAAATATTTAAATTATTAAAAATTTTAAATAATCAAATTTAAAAATACCTTTTTTTACAATTTAAGGCAATGGTTATATTCCCATAAGGGCAATACATTGTAGCAATTTAATATACGAAAATGCAAACCTAACCTTGATAAAATTAAGTTTTATGTCCCATCTGTGCTTACTGAATAAAAATGAAGGTTGTGAATTCCAAATATGGAAACACTTGATGGCCAAACGATTTCTTCCTACCTGTGCATGACGTCACTGTGGAAACGACCGAGACCGCCCACTTTATTCCTATAGAGATTTCTAACATATAACCTTGAATAACATTGAAGCTATAGAAACTATATTTACCTCTTAAAATTTTCGTCCATAGTTAACAATATTTATGAATTTGCAATAGAATAACAACATACAAATAAATAATACAACATCTAAAAATCTGTACTATTTTACTATAAAGAAATTAAATTAGATCGAAGAAAAGCAAATAATGCTTTTGAAATTTTTTTTATAAATATCTCTTAGCATTGTTTTAAACATCTTTTTATTACTTAAGCATTCATGCAATTTTTATTAAGCAATACATTTTTTTTTTCTGACTAATAAATACTGCATCTCTTTATTAAGTAATAAAAATTCTTTTCTAATGAATTTGTACATTTTAAAAAATAGAATAGAGCAATTGCTTTTAATTATTTTAAACTACATGCGTCGGAAACATAATAAGTTGTGCATTAAGACAAAACATTGTAATATTATTAAGTGAAATTAATGAACATTTAAGGAACGATTTCTTAAACAACAATATAATTTTTAATTTTAATTTTATAAATAGAAAAAAAAAAAATATCTAGATTTTTCCATCTACAACTTCAAGCACTTTTTTTTTTTTTTTTTGAGGGAATATAGGTTAATAATGATTACTTAGTAATATTTAAAATGAGAAAAAAAATGCATAAATACATAAAACCATGGAGAAATCTAAAAATGTGCTGTTAATTCTTCGAAAAAATTATCTGCATTTAATGCTTAACTTTTTAATTAAAATTTCCACCATTTTTTCTTATTTTGAGGTGTTATCACAATCGATATATCGATATAAATAATTCTCATAATACATAATACGCTGCTTAAAAGCAATTCTGCATTAAATGTTTAATCATTTATAATGATTAAAGTATTCATATGATTAATAATATTGACATAATTAACTGTTCTAATCGTAGAATAAGTTTGTAAAAAATATTGCTTTCTATGTAGATCCAAAATTTACTTTCCACTATAGAAATTAGATCAAAGGTACTTTACACAAACTAATGATTCTAGTTTGATGTAATAACTAATGATGTTCTAAACTAATGGCTCAACTAAGGAGAGGCTTGCTTCCTCTTAAACAATTAAAAGGAAGCTAGCCTCTTCATAATAGTTAATATTTTTTTTTCAACGCATGCTTTTCTCTACAAATTTCTATATTATTTATATTAAGGATACTTTGCTTTAAAAATATATAATTGTTAATTTTTTTTAAAGGAAATATGGAAATATGATCCATTATTTTTCTAATATAAAAAATAAACATTTAAATATTAGAAAAATAATTTATTCAATTTTATTTTCTTTCTTTGAAAACTAGAAGATCAGCTACTTTGTCATTAACGTTCTGGCCTGTATACGGGATCACTATATATATATATATATATATATATATTATCTCCGGTTATATTTATTGTTCCAAGGCATACACCTTTTTAAAATTGTGCTGTAGAAAGTAGAAGTGGTAGTTGTTAAATAATACATTAAAATGCACAAGATATTTGCATCAATACATATTTAAGAACAGAAATTTTTAAGCAGGAATATTTAAAACAAGTAATATATATATAAAAAAAATTAAAGTCAATTCCTACTTTTTTTTTCACTATATCGCAAAAAGTTCTTTATAAATAATTTAATCTACGAAACTAAGAGTAATTAATGAATTAATATTTGAAAAAAGTGTATTAACATCCAGTGTCATCCACTACAAGTTAAAAAAAAAATGTATTTGAACGTGAGTGGATGAATAAAAAGTATTTTATGAACGATTGAAAATTTGAACAAGATATATACAGGGAGAGTGTGAGCTAATAGAAGGAATTGAAAAATCAATAAATTAAAAATATTTAACTAATTACTTTTACAAAGGATTACTACAAACTGAACTAAATATAAAAATTCTTATTAAATTAATGTAATGGCATGTATTAAATTCTTTATTTGTTTTCTTTTAATTATTATATTATATTATTTATTTTTGTATATGAAGAAATAAATATTATACATCTTAGTCAATTTATTAAATACTTTTTTTTTGTGTGCAGATTACTATCAATTTACAGGGAGTATAAGCGCCTTCACAAGTTATGCATTTTTAATATACATTTATACAAAACAGCTTTTAATTTTCCACTAGCTTTTCCGAATTTAAACTAACTTCAGCCTCAAATGTAAATAATTGCATTATTTAATTAGTCAGATATGTCAACGAAAGTTTTCTGACGAATTACAGATTTGTCACATATACCCATGCAACAACAGAGTTATTTAAACTTTCTTTTATTATGTAATATAAAAAACCCCACCATATTGATCAAAAATCTAACATTGAATGAAAATACATAAATATATGATATACATAAAGATATGTGGAAATAAATAAATTAAAACTACCTTATCAAGTAAAAACAGCTGCCCCGAAGATACATCTGCACATTAACATCTTTCTGCGGTTTTCAAGAATGAGGGATATTTTTACACTTCTTATTTGACTACACTGTGGTTAAAGAAAAAAGAACATAGCTGTAATTTTAGAAAACGATTTCTTAATAAATTGTAAGTTTCGTCCTATTATTTTCCCAGAATTTATATTATGCTTTAGAATGCAATTCAATTTTGTAACTTTAAAATAAAAACATTTTATAAGAAATTAAATATAAATTTTTATTTATTTATTTATTAAGACCAGACAAATTAAGTTTAAAATTTGCCTATAGTATCTAGCTAAAACCTTTACTTATAAAAACGTCAATTTTTTTTTATATAATCAAATAAAATGTATGCATGGAAATCTAATAAAATTTCTTTTTTTTTTTTTTTGTGAATATGCAAAATTTCTATTAACATTTATCAAAATTTAAATTTTCGACAGCAAACTGAAATTTATATAGCCCATTGGGAACAACAGTCTTTGTTCTAATTCATAAATTTGTGACGTTCTTAAAAATTTTTAGAATTCTGTATTTATTTATTTTCTTAAATCTTTTGCAATAAATAAATAAATAAAATTTGTAACAATAAAATTAAACATTGCCAGATAATTTACATTAATAGTTTATCTTTATTCCAAGCAAACGATAAATTTAGCAAAGCATAGAAAACAACCAAAACATTATTGAATTTTTTTGTTTTTGTTTTTTCCTTGATCAGATAACACGAATTCTGCACCGTTTGCTCTTGAGTGCCGATAAGTTTCAGAGTGCTTTTAGTGATGGATGCGACGTAGCTGTCGCCAACATGCAAGGCTGCAGCTGCGCTCTTCCCCGTTTAGAATTACAAATGGCTGAAAAGCCCTACGTTTCATCGAACTGGGACTTCATCCATGAGTCACCGGAGACTATTGCGTCACTTAGATTTTCCGCTTATAGGGATAACGGGAAGACGGTTTGCCTTTTTCAAGAATGAATTGTGCATTGTAGGCTGGAGCAGTAAGTTAACTTTTTATGATAACTAAATAAACAGAACATCAGAAAAAAATTTCAGCATGCATCGTACAATTAGTTTGCAAGAATGAGGTAAATTTTAGTGGGGAAAAAATTCGTAATTTATAAGAATTTTTTCATTTTATTTTATAAAAAATGTTTTAATAAATGTTTTCTGTCAAAAATTGATCAGATTTAAAATTAAACACAATAACTGTCTGCTTATGTCGTTTATGCCTATGACATAAAACTAACACATCATTTTTAGTTTCAAGATATTTTGATAGAAAATCATATTATAAATTTAAGATAATGGGACCAGAAGATTGGTTTGTAGCCCTATGGTAATTTTTTTGCACGCTTTAGGCTAATTAGACCGGGACCTACAGTTTAACGTGGATTCTGAATCATTCACAAATATCCACGCCACCCCAGGATTCGAACCTGAAGCCTACATTAAAAATGTGAGCACTAGCCAATTAGGACCAGAAAAGAAGATAGGTATTTAAGAACTATGCCGAAAATAAAAGAAAGAAAAAAAAATGACATTTTCTCTACGACTTATAACCTTCATATTTGCTAGATAGATGGAAATTTTGATCCCTGTCACAGCTAATTATTAATTTGACCCGTAAAGCACTTTGAAATCTGTCCATAACTTCATTCCAGACTTTTTAATCCACTAGTACGTATGCAAAATGCTAAACTTTAAAGCAAAATTTGTAAGCTTTTAGCATATAAACTTAGTTAAAGTGTAGTTTCCTTACAACCTCCACAACTATTGAGTGTATTTATTACAAAAATCACTTTTATGCTACTATTTATAGGATGGTTTTTCGTTTATAATTGCTCACTGATTTTACGCAGCGGCCTATAATCTTTATGCGAATTTTTTTTTTTTTTTTTTTTTTTTTTAGCATATAACCAATATATTATAGGGTGGACGTTATGATAATTAGATCAAAAAGTTACTAAACTGTTAAATAAACAAAATTTCAGAAAAATTCTTCAAAGTTTGAAATATTCCTTGCAAATATAAGTTATGATTTTATCGTAACTTTACTGTAGTTCTACTCTTTTTAAATACAACTTTAATAAAATTTTTAACGTTTCTGGCATATTTTTATTTCAGCGGAAATCTTTTTATTGATAATTAGAAATACTACATTTTATTGATAATTCAATACTACTGATTAACTCATTTTTCTGATCATTAACTTATACTATGTCTTAGAAGATGTTATAACAAGAAAGGTTCAATTAATTAACTTACGGAAGACTTGAAGCTTTCAGTTTAATTAGTAATTTTTTTACAAATATTTTATTTGATGAATAATGCAGTGCACAAAATTTTATTAATTTTTTCAGTGAATATAGATAAATCAGTTAAGACTTCTGAGCGAAATCTGTAATAAATGTATGGTGTTAATTACCAAATAAAAATAATACGTTAATAAATAAAATAAATAAATAATGGAGTTTTATTTTTGTGCTAAATATATTTACGGACCACAATTTACGATTAAAAAATTTCCAGTGCTCTTATATTTTAAAAGCAAAAACCTATGCTTTTTAATTTCTATTTCCTTTAATTTTGAATACTTTTAAGTATACAAAATTATTCGTTGCTTTTGTATTCTTTAAGGCAGTTAAATTTTGGAAATTTCTGACAAATTTTATAGTTTATCCTTTTTTTTTTCAAGAAAAAACATATATATATACACACACACATATATATATATATATCATATATATATATATATATATATAGTCAACTGCTACTTTTTTTTTCACTATATTGCAGAAAAGTCCTTTACAAATAAAGTTGCAATTTTCCTCTTAAATGTGGCGCCATCTATTATTAGATACATGCTACTTAAATCTAAAAGAAACTAAAATTAATTAATTTAATTTAAATAAGGAATTAATATATGAAAAAACTGTATTAACATCAGTGTCATCCACTACAAGTTCAAAAAAATGTATTTGAACTTGTGTGGATGAATAAAAAGTATTTTATTAACGATTAAAAATATGAACAATATATATATATATATATATATATATATATATATATATATATATATATAGGGAGAGTATGAACTAAAAAATATGATTTGAAAAAAAAAAAAAAAAATTCTTTTAAAAAAGTATTCTCAAGCTATTTAATGTAAAATGTTGCAAAAATTAAGAGTATTAAGTTATATTTCTTTAGCTTAATTTTGATTTTCAATTCCCCTTTATTTTCTCCTAACCAAAACTTTATGAAAAATTATAAAGCATTTCAAATGTTTAATATTCTTTCAATAAATTTCAGGAAAAGTAAATATGATTGTGAAATAAATTTAATTAATACATTTGAAATGGATAAATCATTTTAATATATAAAATTTCTTAATTTTTTTAATGTGCTAATAATAAATATTTTATTGTTATATTCTTTTAATATCGGACAATGGAACAAATATTAAAATTTCAAAAACTTTATGCATTTGTTAGTAAAATATGCTTATTTAATTAACATACTTCCGCATTAAGAACTAAATTGCCAAATACCTGACATTTGCAATCAATCAATTAGTTTTTAAATAAAAATACCCAAGATTTTAGTAGAATACTATCACCAGTTGGTGACATTGTATAATCCTCTCTATAGAAATGTGTAAAAAATCTTTTATTGTAAATTATAATTAAATAAATATGGCTTAATACAAATTTTTGTTACTTGATTTTAAGTAATATTTACTAAAGAAATTTACATGAAATTAAGCGTTTAAATAAACAACTATTTATGAACAAAAAGTATTTTCATTAATCCATAGAAGACAATCTGCCATATTCATTCACTATTTAGAAATATATTAATTTTTTTTCTAATCATAGTAATGTGACGTATTAGCTACCTATATGAAAAGAAAGTTTTCTGAATATTTTACAAGGTATTCGTGTTATACGCAACGAAAACTACAAAAACATTTTTGCAATCAGCTTGGCGCCTATGAATCATACTAAGTGTACATGACTCAGTTCTCTATTTTAAAAAGCCCTACTGAAATTCATCGAAAAGCAACAGACCTGTTCATTAAATCTTGAAGTATTCTAGGTATAAAACATATTGTGATGTTTACTTAATAAGTTGAACAAATGCATTTGTTTCATTAAGAAAAATTTATTATAATTTCTTTATAAAAATTTTGCTCTGAACAGAGAACATAATCCATTAATAAGAAAGCGATATTTTTATAAAGAAATAATCCATTTACGATATCTTATAGAATATCATATATGGATAAATCAGTTGATCTTTTTCAGCAAATGTATGCATAAAATATATGGTTTTCATAACTTATTTCAAAATTCTGAGCTATTCTAAAACATTTTATAAGCCAAATCTGTTCAAAAATGTTTGGGTCGTTATTTACCTCATCCTGACTAATAAATTATCATATTTCATAACAGCTGATTTTTGCCATTTTCAAATGATTTAACTGAACAAAAGCAGAATCTTGAAGTACTCTTAATATAAAACATATTGTGGTATTTATTTAATAATATAAACAAATGCATTTGCTTCATTAAGAAAAATTTATTAAAATTTCTTCATAAAAATTTCGTTCTGAACAAAGAATATATTCCATTTATAAGAACAAAATCTATTGGAAAGAAAAAAATTCTTATAACGAAATATTCCATTTATAATTTCTTATAGAATATTAAATATGGATAAATCAATTAGTCCTTTTCAGCAAAATTCTACAAAATTTATATGATTTTCGTAGCGTATTCCAAAATTCTGAGCTACTCTAAAACATTTTATAAACAAAATCTGTTCAAATTTGTTTGGGTCACCATTTACCTTATTGTGACTAATAAATTATTATTTTTCATAACAGCTGATTTTTGGTAATTCCAAATGATTCAACAGAACAAAAGCAGAATTTCTGGCACCACTCAGAACCCTTTTTCCCTCCATAATTAGAAAAGGAAACACGGAATTCTTCCATTTTCAGTTCAGAACTTCTCACTCCCACCCTTTTCTTTACCCACCCCCAGCCGGTGCCGGACAGGCAGAACCAATGGCGTCTTGCGAGTGCGTGCATGCGTAGGATTGAGGAGTGTGTCGGGAGAAATTGTGATCTATAAAACTTTCTGGCTCTCCTCTCTGACCTCATATTTCAGTTCGTGCTTGGAGCCTTTACTTCTCCGTTGCCCGCGAACTACGAAAATCTACTTAAAACTCATTCTTTACCTTAGTCTACCTTGTTCTAAACTCAATCAAGAATCATGGTAAATTAATTTATTTTATTTATTAAAACATTTATTATAAAATAAAAATTTGTTGATTGTATAAAAAAAATTGTAATGTAACAAATTTAAGAATTAAATTTTTAAAAGCATTTTATTCAATTTTTAAATCGAAAATAATAGCAGACGATATTTTGTATAATTTTTACTGTCACCAAAAAAATAAATGTAAATTGAAAAGGAAAATGTGTTTATCGTTAAATGTTGTATTATTTTAAAATTAATAATTATTAATTATTTTTTATTGTTAAATGTTATATTATTGTTAGATTATTTTTAGATGTTATTGAAAAAAAAATCAAATTTTTATGTTTCTTAAATTTATTATAAACTAAAAAGCCGTATTTGAGTATCCACTGAAGAAAAGAGTTTTACGACTTTGCTATTTGCTAATATCTAAATGGCTTAAGCCCTAGATTTCAATTTTTAAAATTTTTCTTCACATAATACTGTAAACCTTCTGTTCAAATAAATTTACAGCTCTAATACACCATTTGCCTTTTGTTATAAATACATAGGTGTACATTTATTCTTGTTAATTTTTTATAGGTTTTTTTTTATTATAACTAAGAAAACGGAATAATTAATGAAGTAACAGTTCTTTTAGTAAATCTTTCTGGCATTGAGATTACTTAAGATGTAATCCAATTTGTATTGCCTAGAATATATATATATATATATATTTAAATTTTATATTAAATATACTTTTTTCTTTCAATTTTGTATTTCTAATTCGAAATATTTCACTTTTTTGACAATTTTTGAACCATAGTACTATGTTTCTGTAAAAGGCTTTTAACAAAATACGTAACCATATTTTTAAAACTGAAAATATTTTTCTATGTTTGATTATTATAAATATTAGCAATATATTTTAAAGTTTTTAAGAATAAATTATTCACTTGTGACTTATACATTTCATTCCTTATCTAAAAATAGATTTATCAATGATTATAAGGTAAATAGAAATTCATTTAAGATCACTATGTCAAATAATATTTCATGAAAATCATTCTAAATAAAATCGAGTTTTCCTCTAATACCAAATTTTTGTAAATACATAAATAGGGATTTTATATACATACTTCTATAAATTTACTAAATATATTGAGAATATTTTCTTATTGCTTATTCTTTTTTAACATACGAATTATTTTAAGTTAATTCTAATATACATATTTATGCCGAAGATATTTTTTACATGTAAATTTTTTTATATACAGTCTGTTTCTTTAAATCCTAAAAATGCAATATATGCTTAAATATTAATTACTAAAAATTAGAAAATGTATTATAAATGACTTCAAGGTGTTATATCAATAAATTTATTCAAAAAAATTATTAAAAAGGAAATGTGCATTTTAATGTAACCTTTTTCCAATCCTTAAAAATACTAACTTTTACAATTATAGGATAATTAAATCGTTATTTTTTTTCCCAAAAATTTTGCATAATAACTTTATGAAGACATTTATTTATATTTCTTAATTTTGAAAAATTATATTATTTTAAAAAATTATTAAGTTTATAAATTAAAAAACACTCCTAATTTTATTAAATTACACTAGTTTTTAAATGACTAATTTATTCATAATATAACCATTTTTACAGCAAAGTTTATGCAAAAAAACTTAAGTCAAAAGAAGAAATAAAACCTTTTTCACATAAAAATAAAAAATAAAATTTTCCTCTAAAAATATTAGACTGTTTGTTCGATATTCACCTTCAAAATTTATGAATATTGCTGTCGTAAAAAAATGTCCATAAAAATAGATGATAAAAAGTTATGAATGATCTTGTTAGGTTCATTCACCCAAAAACTACAAAAGGCCTTCTGATAAATGCTTCTGTATTTCACTTTCAATGATTCTCTGACCGTTATGGTCAATTTAGGAAACAGCTATTCATCTGTTAGGCAATCAGGGTAAAAGGAAGGTTTTTTTTCACAGAAGGTCACTCAATAATATAACAGAGAAATGCTCACAAGCTAATGAAAATTCTATATGAAAACAAGAAACTTATTTAAGCGTAAAATTATAAATAAAGAGCTTTAATAAAAGAGACTTTAATAAACTGGAGCAAATTCAGTTAAAAAAAAAATGAATTAGTCATTGTTTCAGATAAATATCGCTTCATATTATTATAAAGAATATTGTACTAATTAGCATACAGTATTCTTATAAATGTTTTAGATTTGCCAAAAATACTTAGTTGATCGCAATGTAATCAAGAACATGAAACTTTAAATATTTCAATGCATGAATAAATTAATTTATACTACTTTCAAATAAAATAGCTCCTATTCATCTGTTAAAAAAATTGTAGTTACTATTTTTGATTGTTTTTAATGAAATTAAGATTATATTAATCTGAAGAGAAAATTAATTAGGAGATGAAAACGAAGAATTAATTATGAGATAGATAAATCCATTTATTATTATTTCGAGTAAAATAATTTTTAATTAAATATTTTCTTTTTATTTTCCCTAATATAAATATAAAACTGCAAATTTTAATATAACCTTAAATTTAAAATGACCCTTTCATTTTCTAGCATTTATGAACATAAAATTCAATTAATTTCCATAACTGTAATTAATTTTCTGCTTAAATTTCAAACATATATAATTAATATAATTTATTGAATATTTAAATAAGTCAGCAATTTTTCCTTTCTCAAATTTGTTCTCAAAAAGATGATTAAATGCTTCTAGTACCGGATTAATACAATAAGAATATCGTGAACTAATTTCCTTTTAGCTTAATATTGCTGCACGAATATCCCCTTTTTTTACCACCAATTTCTAAGGGAAATATGTTCCGGTCACCACATATTAATAAATAAAGTCCAAACCCCAGGTTAAATCACTTAACCCCGTTTCGTGCTGTCACATCCTTAAATCATCGAACACACAGGACCTCGTTAGAGGGGGTGAAACAATGTTTCAACTTGACAAAGCATATGGTAAAGGAACATGTGCAGTCCAGCACGATTGAGGATTGATGGTTGTAATCCATCGCGTTCTCATTTCGCAACGCTTTTGTCAATGGATTGCCTTTCCATGACCTCAAAATTCGAACAAGGCTAGTTAGAAGACTTTTCGATCTTATCGCTCGTGTTCACGCCATTTATGGAATTGTGCTGTGTAGGTAGGTCGGCGGCGTGCTGTGATTCTTCTGCGGGGGCGTTAATTGCACAGGTGTAGGAAGTTTGTAGGTGTTGAGGTACCATTGAGGGAAGGGTGGGGAGTACGACGACACGCTTTATAAGAAGGCGTCTTTGCATAAGTTTATTTATTGCAAATGCATTAAGATTTTGTTGCTAGTTGTGGTTACAGGGATTTCAATACAAAATTCGATAAAGTTGTTGTGGATTTTTATTTTTACATTTTTTAATAAATTTATTCAGAATTTTATAATAAGGTTAACTTTTTTTTAAAATTTATTGATGAAGTTCATACAATTATGAAATAAAGGTATAAAGTTAACATTCATTAAACGATGAAGATTTTAAACATGAAAACATAAAAAAAGTGAGTTTTAAAAATAAAAGGAAAATATATTTATATAATTTTTTGAAATAGCGTAGTCATGACACCCATTTTAAGTTGTATTTGTTTTGGCATTTGCATTTGTACTGTGTGTTAATTGTATATTTTAGAAAAGTTCCGTGATTTTATAATAAGAATGCAATGAAAAGTCAGAAATTTTTTTTCTCCAAATAAATTCTTTTTTTTTTTTTATCGAGCTAATAAAATGCTGGATAATTTTTTTGAAATGAATTTGTTATGTAACATAAATTTAAGCTGAAATGAAAATTATGACGTTAAACTACTATTTTTAAAGAAAATGTTTGATAGACATCCAAAGTAAACTAATGCTTGATTAATTTTGTTATAATTTTTGTTATCCCAATGATGATCATTTTAAATATTGATTTATTTAAGAAAATGAACTATCTAAATAGACATAAATACATAATTAAAAAAGAATTTCAGGAGAAATTTTTTTTTATTTCTTTAATAATAATAAAAAAAGAATAACGAATATTAAATATAATTTAATAACAATAAACGATAAATGATAACAGAAAAGAAAATTTTTGGTATGTTAGCACTAAATGAAAGGAATATTTTTATTCTGATATCATTATTTATATTGTGAAAGGCCTGTTACAGAATTATTATTTTCTTTCTATCTTTTTTTTTCCATCAGAATACACAATAAAAGACAGAAAGTTTTTAATTTTATGAATTTGGAGAAGGGACTGGGTATATTCGATTATTCAATATGTAGAATTACGATACCCTGTTTTAATATGAGAACATGTTTCAATACATACAGTTTAAATTACTTTATACCTTCAAATATTCAACAGTTTCCTATAACATTATTTATTACTTTTTTTTATTATTTTTTTTTTTTACTTTTTCAAAGGAGCAATTATATGAGATAAAATTTTCAAGTGATGTATAATGAAAATTCAAATAAACCTTTTTGGGAGATCACATTTTTACGTGATCACATAAATTTACTACTCACTTCTCAGCTTCTCATACATTTGTAAATCATCGATTTATTCTGTAGTCAAATAAAGAAATACTTTAGAAATCAAATTAAATACATTAGAATTTATGTTAAAACAATATCCCTTTAACTATCTTTCAAACATTTAAAAAAAAATCATCAACAATATACAATGAAGTACACATTATTTGATTCATAATCATTAAGTTAAATCCACCTAATTCTCACTATATGAAGGATATTTTTCTTGTAGCGAGAGTGCATCAGTGTTCACATTGGTCAAGCTGGAGTCCAGATCGGCAATGCCTGCTGGGAACTCTATTGCTTGGAACATGGAATCCAACCTGACGGCAACATGCCCAGCGACAAGGCTATTGGAACCGGAGACGATTCCTTCAACACTTTCTTCAGCGAAACTGGCGCAGGCAAACACGTTCCTAGGGCTGTTTTCGTAGACTTAGAGCCTACAGTAGTAGGTAAGTACTATTATTTAAACAATGCTTATCAAAAATGGGTCGCAAGGGTCTTTATTAGTTCCCAAGTGTGGCCCCCATGTGGTCTAGTTCTCAATTAATAGCATCCGAATTCTTTAAATTATCACGATTTCTGCTTTTAAGAGTCGTTTAACACCATTTTAAGTTTGAAGTTGAAAAATGCAAATGGAGTTAATAGATTTGCAATTTTATACAATTTTAAAAGAAAACCTCAATGCAGTTGATACTTCAGCTTGCTATATCTAATATATAAAAAGCATTATAACTGTTCTACAATAAAGAACTGTGCTGTTCATGCTTTAAGAGTTTTCAGAAGTTCATATTCTGTTAAACTGTTTTATCAAATAAAAAGGAATTAATCGCAATAATGTTCCAGTTTTATACAAAAGCACTTTCAGTCAATTCTCGGACCAATGCAAACATTTTGAGACCAAGTATCATTGACATAATGAAGATGAAATGATGTCTGATTTAAACCATACGTGAAATATATTGGATTCTTCTATAATATATCTAGTATGTCTACTTAATAACAAATTAATATAACTTCTTCCCAACTTTCAGATGAAGTAAGAACTGGTAGTTATCGCCAGCTGTACCATCCAGAACAACTCATATCCGGCAAAGAAGATGCTGCCAACAACTACGCTCGTGGTCACTACACAATCGGAAAAGAAATTGTCGACCTGGTACTGGACAGGATCCGTAAACTCGCTGACCAGTGTACCGGCCTTCAAGGTTTCCTCATCTTCCACAGTTTTGGCGGTGGAACCGGTTCCGGATTCACTTCATTGTTGATGGAAAGATTATCTGTAGATTACGGCAAGAAATCCAAACTGGAATTTTCCATTTACCCAGCACCTCAGGTTAGCTTGCTCATGCATTTAATCTTCTCTCAAAACGATGGCAATTCTAAATTAGAGAACTAAACTTTTTTCAAGGAATTCATACTTAAATAAATCTTTTAAACCATAGGTTTCCACAGCTGTTGTCGAACCTTACAATTCCATTCTGACCACACACACCACTCTTGAACATTCCGACTGTGCCTTCATGGTAGATAACGAAGCCATCTACGATATTTGCCGCAGAAACCTGGACATTGAGAGACCAACCTACACTAATCTGAATAGATTAATTAGTCAAATCGTTTCGTCCATCACCGCATCCCTTCGATTCGACGGTGCTTTGAACGTCGATCTCACTGAGTTCCAGACTAACTTAGTGCCATATCCAAGGTATACACACCTTCCAGTATTTGATAAATATATGATTATTAATGAAATAAGTTACTGCTTTGAATTTTTTACACTACACTGATTATTATTGTAGGTATCTTTCTAAGGGCAAAAAGTCAATTAGTAGCGCAAAAATGGAAAAAGAGCTACAAAAATTTAAACTTTATTTGAGAAAAACAAAAAAGGAGATGATATGATTTCAATTATAAATTTTGTGAATAAACGCATTGAATAATTTTTTGTTGCATTAACTGTTTATTAACTCTGTGCGGTCAAACTTTAAACTGAAATTTAATTTGACTTCTATTTTATATATTTTTCACTACTAGTTACTTTAATTGTTTTTAAAATTAATCTGAAATAATAAAAGGAAATTTAAGATTTATAACATCATAGACATATAAAACCTTATCACGTTAATTTATATTCAATGTAGAATTATTTCTTTTAGCAGCTATTTAAGCAAAATTCATATGATGCATAATATAGTGTTTTTCAGCATCAGTTGTTTGTCAATCATACCAAAAACAAAAAAAAAAATACTGCTTTAATATTACCAAAATAACAGTTTTGATTATTTTCAAATGCAGAAGCTGTCACGTTTTTTGCAATTTTTTTTTAAATAAATGGAAAAGTTCGTTTTATGGGAAAAGTATAGGAATAGATTGCTAGTTTTGTTAGCGGAATAGTTTACTTCATTGGAAAAATTCTACGTACTTGAAAATAATATCGCCAACTTTAAGATCGCTTTAGTACTGAAAAGTTATATTTTACGACTAGAAAATTTATTAAGTTTAAAAATTTATTAAATTTTGCATTCGTTTTACAGAATTCATTTCCCACTCGTAACTTATGCACCTGTGATATCTTCCGAGAAAGCATACCATGAACAGCTCAGCGTGGCCGAAATTACTAACGCCTGCTTCGAACCCGCCAACCAGATGGTCAAATGCGATCCCAGACACGGCAAGTACATGGCCTGCTGCATGCTCTACAGAGGAGACGTCGTGCCCAAGGACGTCAATGCTGCTATCGCGGCCATCAAGACCAAGAGGACCATCCAGTTTGTAGACTGGTGTCCAACTGGTTTCAAGGTAAATTTGCTCATACATGTAATAAATTAAAATCTATCAGCCCAATTTTTAGTTTTTTTCCAGATTACAGATTAAGATTAAGATCATATATTATTGTGGTCTTTTGATTTAATTCATTAATACAAATAAATTTTGCTTTATTTTTTGACAATGTTCGAGATAACTTTTAAGCCCAAGTTTGCTAGTCTTGTTGTTGTATAAACAAATATTATTTTGAAAATAAATTATAATTCCTATATTTCCAACATGTAACAGTCTTTTTTTTTTTTTTTTTTTTTGACAGTTTGGTGCATTTTGTAAATTTTTATTTTTTCTTGAAACAATGATACATTTAACTTGGACAACGTTTGGATATGTGAAAGGGATTGTATTCGAGATGTCTTGTTTTATTAAGATAAAAACAAATATAGACTCATTTAAATATAATTCCCGATTTTTTATGAAATTAATATTAATTAATGTTATACATTAAAAAAATCATTTGAAACTATAATATTAAAAATGAAATAGCGTTTTTCAGTTAAACTCAAATAGTTTAAGAAATCTTGGTGAAGTTTTCCAACCAATACAAAGGATACCTTTCTTCGCGAATTAACTAATATATTTTTATTATATTTAAGATTTTTCTTAAGCGGTAATACTTTCACAGTTACCAAATATGTCAAGATACCTATAACTCTTAGGAATTAAATGTTTAATTATGGGGTAGACTTAGTTTTTATTTTCATTTTCAACCTCATAACAACATTCTCTTTGTCTGTTTACAGGTGGGCATCAACTACCAACCTCCCACTGTCGTTCCTGGTGGAGACTTGGCCAAGGTGCCTCGCGCCGTCTGCATGTTGTCCAACACCACAGCCATCGCCGAGGCCTGGGCCAGACTTGACCACAAGTTCGATCTCATGTACGCCAAGAGGGCTTTCGTCCACTGGTACGTAGGCGAAGGCATGGAGGAAGGAGAGTTCTCTGAGGCCCGCGAAGACATGGCCGCCTTGGAGAAGGACTACGAAGAAGTCGGACTGGACTCCAATGACGGCATGGAGGACGAAGGAGATGAATATTAGATCGTCTTCTTTTCGTTTCGTAAACGATCCCACGCTGAGTGGAACATGGTTTCAATAAAAAGTTTTATACAGCTTTATTTGAAGTTGTTTCATTTTGGATTAAGTTTTAATGTTAGTTTTAATCAGAATATAATTATTTGCCTTAAGATATTCTTTAGTAGTTGGATTAGATCTACTGACCTAATCTAAATTCATTACTAAATGTTCGATGAATCTCATTACATTTTATGAAATATACACAAACATCTGTAATTTATGGCCCATGCAAGATTTCAAATATTTTCTTTAAAATTGTTGAAAAATAAAACAAATACACATTTAAAATTTTAACTTTATAAACTGGATCATATTTTTTTCATATTAGGAAATATAAATTATAAAATTTAATAAAAATTCAAGTTCACTCACTCAAAAAGGTCTACAAAAATTTTCCAAGATTATTTCTTTAAACTAATATTTTCTGTATAATATATTGAATTGGAAAATTTACAAAATAAAAATATTAATTTATTTTACTAGTAAAATAAATAAATTACTTTATTGTTTTACTTTACTAGTATTAATAACATTTTATATACTTAAAAAAATTCTTCATATATTCTTTATATATTTTAAAATGATTCAAGAGGAACAGATCTAGAAATGGATCTGCATTCATCTTGTCTTGGTCTCATTTGTGGCATTCAAATGAGAACTAATAGCAACAAAGAGCATCTATTAATATACTATTAATACTTGGATTCTCTCACTCTTGATATCAGAGCCTAAAACAATTCTCAACGGGTGCATCATTCCGAAATCTCGCTTGTGGCATTAGACTGAGAAAATGAAAACTTTTATTTGTGGTGTCAAAATGAGAAAATACTCACACCCGTTTCTCATTTGTGGTATCAAAATGAGAAATGAGAGACAGATGTAGGAATGAATTTCCTTCCCCTTTTTTCGTAAGTATTTACATGGCCATAACATCACCATTTTTCATTTACGACATCAGAAGGAGAAAGTTCTGGTACTCATTTCCCATTCTGGTGCCACAAATGAGAAGGGGTGATCCAGATCCGTTCTTCTTCTGATGACACAGATGAAAAATTGTGATGTATTTACGATCATGGGAAACCATTTCTCTTTCTGATACTAAAAAAATAGAAAGATGTATGGCCCTCTTTGAGCAACAAGTGAAAGTTGTATTTTCTCACTCTTATACCTGAAGTAACAGATCAAAGTGTAAAATAGAATAGATAAATCTATTAATATTTTCTCCGTCTGCTGTCATATGTGGGGCCTGATGGCCGATTAACTAGTAATCTGGTGCTCGGTGCCTTCGGGTTTGAGTCACAATGGTGCCGTGGATATTTGTAATGGTTCAGAATCCCCTTTGAAACCGAAGGTCCCGATCTAATATGACTATAGAGGGTTAGGCGTAAGGCTGATAACTCTACCCCGTAAAAACAAAACAGCTCATGTTTCGGAATCTGCCAGTAGGCAGACGACCTTGGCCCACCATGAGTCTGTTGAGTCATTAAGAAAAAGAAGATGTCATATGTAAGATATCCTTAACAGTCATAGTATAATAACAGTCGTTTTGTATAAAACATAGTATAATAACATTCCATTTTGACGTTACAAATAGAAGAGGTGATACAAATGTCGCTCTCTGAATATCTGTCCCCCATATTTCATTCCAAGACACGAATGACAAAGAAAATTTTCACACTCTGATGCCAGATGCCACAAATGAGATAAACTCGAAACTTAAAAACTCGAGTTCCTGTGGCTTTATGAACGTTAAGAGAATGCAGAGAATGAGTTAAATTTTTTTTCTTTATGCGCCTTGCTTAATGGACAAATATCTATCTTCATTAGCCATTATGGTCCTTGGATGACCTTAATCAAGTTTTTTTCTCATCGAATCGGGTATTCACAAATTCTTTCCAATGTTAGGAGTTGCGTTTATGTTTCAAGCAATCTGCACATCAAACTAGCTCTGCTCAAAGTCTTTACACGATTAGACCCTCTATTGCATCATTTAAAAATTGGTGGTCACTCCTGTATTTCTTTTACAGAATGTTGTAAAAATTACCAAAAAATTCGGTTAAGTTTGTGTGAGCAAACAGAACGTGCAAGTTGACACGTGCACTTATAAATCTTACTCCTCCACATACATTATCCTTCTTAATTTGCACAACAATCCTTATGGTGGGTCAAGGTCAGCCGCCTACTGGCAGACATACGTCATCCACATGAATAAATTTTAAACACCTGTAAATTTTACAAAGTGATGAACAAAATAATGCAAAGAACTCCTTCATTAGTTTCACATTACATGACAACTAATTGGTTTTTATCCCCGTTGCAAAAATATGTGTTTTTTTTAATAATTTTCACTTTTGCATATTCACAAATATATTTATACATTTTGCTCTGCAGGCAAAATATAGCAAAGCAGAAAACAGTATGAAATCAAGGAAAAAAGGAGACAAATCACTTTTCTTGGCTATTAAATATATTTAGTATAGCCAAGAAAAGTGATTTGTCTCCTTTTTTTTTCCTTAAAAAATCAAAGATTAAATACAATGTTTGATTTTTTTAGACTAGATTTTAGAACATATTTAGTTATTATGAAATTATTTAAAATCCACCAAAAACACAAAACACGCATTATATATATATATCAATGAAAAATTGTATTTTAATGTTTACGGAATTCCCCTGCAAAAATGTATTATTGTCCTTTATTACAAAATTAAAAATTATTATAATTTTTGGGTTTGAAAGTCAGAGATTTTGGAAATAATGCAGAAATCCGAAATTAATCTTGATAATTGTCCTAGATAATATACAACTTGAGTCGAATTTACAGAACTTTTTTAAACATAAAATATCATTTGAGATTAAGAAATTGATGAAGCTTTATCTGAAGAAGATGTGATGCAACTTTTAAGTCTAGAAACTGACTGCATTTAATATTCACATATTAATGCAGTCTACAATATATGGGGGAAAAAAATCAGTTTCGAAAACAATATTTTTTATGGAGATAGAATTTTGTTCTTTAATTTTTTGTTAAAGAACAAGTAATATATATAAAAAAAAAAAAAAAATTTAAGTCAATTCCTACTTAGGTCAACAAAGAAAATTTTTATTTTAGTTATTTTTTGTTTGAGAATCAAATAAAAAATATTATTCTTCGGTCTGAAAGTACGAATATTCTATGCCGACGCTCTACCAACTTTGCCATTGCAAGATAAATTTGTTTTTTCTCTATTTTGCAGTTAAGTCCTTTATAAATAATTTTCATTATTACATCTGGCGCCATCTATTAGTAGATACATGCAACTTAAAAAAAAAAAAAAAAAACTAAAATTAATTAATTAAATTTAATTAATGAATTAATATTGGAAAAAAAAACTGTATTAACATCAATCCACTACAAGTTAAAAAAAAATATATGTGAACTTGAGTGGATGAATAAAAAGTATTTTATTCACGATTGAAAATTTGATATAGGGAGAGTGTGAACTAATATTAGGAATTGAAAAATTAAACAAATTATAAACAAGACCAGGGAAAGAGAATTTATGATAAAAAAATATTATATTAAAATTTTTTATCATAATCATATAAGTTTTTACATTTATTACTGTATATATACGGAAAAACTTAATGTGTAAAAAGCGTTTGGTTAAATTAATTAAGTTTCCTAAAAAAGAATGTCACGAAGAATATAAATGTGAATGTTGAGAAAAAGTGAATATCGGGGTATTCTACATTAAGTATTAAATCCGATATCATTGCACCTGCCACAAAAGAAATATTCATATTGGATTAGGAATCATTGGTCCTTGGAATCATTATGGCGCAGAAACAAAATTCCGTATCTTATACACGAAACTGAAATATTATATGCTACTTTTTTATGTTCTTTCTTATCAGATGAAGATACATGTTTTTTCTATTATTCTTAATTTGATATTCATATTATTATTAAATGAACTATAGATTCATGTTTATATTAATACAATTATTATTACTTGAAGTTGGATCATTATTGTTTATTAATTGAGGTTGAATCAAAAGTTTGATAGAAAAATATTCCGATAGAAAAGAGACAATGTAGAAACATTTACCATTTTGCCTTATACAGTATAAAGAGAATAAAAGAAATTACTTTTATTTAGAAAATATTACAATATATAGTTTTAAGTCTCAATCTTTCAAGATATTTTTAAAAAAAAGTCAACAAAGGAGGTTTTCATTCCTGGTTTAACCGAAACCGAAAATAAAACATCTTTTATTAGAATAAAACAGATAATTGTCTTCTGCATCTTAAATGAGTGTACTATAGATAGTTGATTTGTTATTAAATTCTTTTCTCTTGAATTAATATTAACTCCCTGGCACTACAGCCCACGGTGGGCCAAGGCCATGTGCCAACTCGAGACAGGAGAGGTTTTCTTTCTTACGGGGTAGGGTTATCAGCCCTACGCTCTACAGCCATGTTAGACAGGAACCTACGGTTTAAAGTGGATTCCGAAACACTACAAACATCCATGGCACCACCGGGACTCGGGCCTGAAGTCTGTGGCACCGACAGCTAGTTACTCGGCCATCAGGCCCCCTTAAATTAATATATTTTAGCAATTAATGAGTTATTCTCGTTTTATCGTCCCCAATCTCTGATCAGTAGGAATTCCTAAAATATTACCACGTCTCGACGGCATTTTTTTTTTTTTTTTTCGAAAATACATTATAGTACATACATTTATTATTGCTTTTCTTTCAACAATTATAGAAAATCATTCTTGACGTCTGTTGGTAAGAATTTAAAATTATAAAACATTGTTTGTTAATCGAATAATAAGAAGAATGGTTTTAGATCTTTGGTAAATATGAATTAAAACTGTTACCAATGTAAAAAATTTCCCCAAAATAAATCTCAAAAGTTTTGATATTTTGAGTATTTACTTCATTTAAAATATTTTCACAATAGTTGTATTCAATAGCGACGGTGTCAATAGAATAATATAATAATAAATGGATAACCATTTATTTATTAACCTATAAATAAATAAAAAAAAATAAATAAAATAAATAAATAAAAAAAAAATGCAAGTAAAATAAATGTTTTAGTCGAAAGAAACTTAAGTCAACTGAATTTGTTTGGTTTGTCGCTCTACGGTCATTTTGTGCATACTTTAGGCTAATTAGCCCGGGACCTACAGTTTAAAGTAGATTCCGAACCACCAACAAACATCCATGCTACCGCCAGGATTGGAACCTGAAGTCTGTGGTAAAAATGGCCAGAGCGCTAGCAAATTGGTCATCAGGCCGCTATGTTAACTGAGTAACGAATGATGTAACATTTATATTTATCAATAGAAAGTATCAAACATGATGATTTATTTCGTATAATACTAGTATAAGTGCCCTACTCGTGGTTCAGTGGCAAGTTGCGCCGCTGGTGAGCATTAGAGCTGAAGTTCAATTAGCTGGCGCCTTTATTGTAGACACTCTTTAAAAAAGTAGAGGAGTCTCGATGGCATTTGTGATGTTCAGCATCTTGCCTCGTTAGTCGGACTACCTGGTGGGAGTTTCCCCGTGTTTTCTCTCATACGATACGCACATGCGGGGTAGTTTCCCCTAAAGTGTCCTCCCAAAAGGCACTACCCTCCTTCTTCAGTGGCACGGAGCCAAGTCATACGGGTGCTCCATCACAACAGAAGTTGCCCCTTTCTCTCTATCCATGAGTAGACTACTCATGAGGTTTCCGTCCCACTCTGCCGGACACTGAGAATTAGACACAATCACAATTCATATAAGTAGTAGTAATTGGAATAAAAGTATTTTAGTTGATGGTATCTCCTGTAATTTCTAAAAGATATTAACGTTATAGTTTTACATTTAGAATTTTTTTTTCTTCAATTTAATTAAATATTTTCAAATTTTTTTATAAATTTGTTATTGCTTGTAAATTTATAAATGGTTACTTATAAAAATCATTGTTTTTATACACAATTTAAATATTATTTTAATTTTTGTGTCAGTAGAAAGAATAAAAAATGAAAAAAAAAAAATAATAATAATAATAAAGACGTTTTACTTTAATTTTTGTCATTTATTTAATCAAAATTTATTATTTTTATTTACCTATTTAATCAAAAAGGTGCTTATAATTATTCATCAAGATTTTTGTAATAGGAATAAACATGATTAAATATGAATCGCTATTTAATGATATTTCTTCATGACCTAATTAATTATTTCCCGAAACTGTAAGTCGTTTATGATTTTTTTTTCTATTTTCTGATTTTCATGGCATTTTCTCTTATTTCCTGTATTATTCTACGTTTTTTTTTTTTTTTTTTTTTTTTTTTTTTTTTTGCACATATTTTTCCGTTTTCTAGTTGGCACTTCTCGCCAGACGTAAAAACATCTTTAAATCATCGCTAATTATATTGAACGAATCATCGTTCTTGGCAAGATTCGCAGGAAAATGATTTAATTACTTGACACTTTAGTGAACGTTTTTGTTTGATGCTTCTCAAAGAAATTGCTGCTTCATTCTATTTTTAAAATTTATTTTAATTAAAAGAAAAGAAAATCCTTCCATTTAAATTATTGTATCTTGACCTATCATTAGAATAATTAAATAGAAAAGATAAAATCTCCCAAAAAAACGGACTCTTCACCTAAAAGGGCAAAAAGTAAATTGATAAAGTGTTTTAAAGATGAGTTCTTGTTTCATGAAATAGCGAAAGAATTAATTAGGCTGATACACGGCAAGCTAAAAGATGTTTTAAGATGCTAACGGAAAGCTGTCGACAAACAGTCAGTCTTTTCAAGACTTTTCTGGCATTTTATCAACCCCCATCTATTTTAATATTACGCAATAAAGTTAGAATTAGAGATAAAATGTTTATGTAATGGCAATTTATATGTTATTGGCTTTAGGGAACTTATTTAATTTTCTTAACGGTATACATAAAATATAGAATTAAATCTAGATAATAAAACCGTCAACACACACGTTTTATATATATATATATATTGGTGCTGAACTATATATATTGGCAAACGGTAAATATAAATTGGTAAACGGTATATATATATTGGTAAACCTTTTAAAACTTAATGTACATTTTATAAACTGTATCGCATTCTTATCAATGCCCAATAAACACCTAAAACGTAATATATATAATGTAGATGTAGACAAGGGGCCTGATGGCTGAGTGACTAACACTATCGTGCGTGGTGCCACAGGTCTCGGCTTCTTGTCCCGGCCGTGCCATGAATGTTTGTAGTAGTTCGGAATCCACTCTAAACTGTAGGTCCCGGTCAAATACGACTGTAGAGCATTGGGTGATAATTGTAAGCCATATCGTGTTGGGCTACTGGACGATTTCCTTTGCGATGAAGGAATCATACGAATGGTTTGGCCAGCCTGTTCTCCGGACAAGAACTCAATAGTACAAGCTAGGGACAAGCTAGACCGATATGTGGTTGCCTGCTTTTCTCTCCCACAAATGGTTCCACAGCTAGAAAGGTGCCCTGGAGAAGTGGAACGGAATACCCCAGTTCCTCCTTAACTCATCTTCTGTGTCTTGCAGTGCGGGGCGGACATCTCATGAGTAGTCTACTCATGGATGAAGGTAAAGAGACAGCTTCTATTATGATGAAGCACCCTTGGATATAAGACTGATTTGGCTCCGAGTCCCTGAAGAAGAAGGGTAGTGCTTTCCGGGAGGACTATTAGAGGAAACTGTACCCCATTTGCGTATCGTATGGGAAAACTCCTACAAGACAGTCTGACTAACGAGGCAAAATGCTGAACATCACAAACACCATCGAATCACCTCATTTTTGAAACAGTGTCTATAATAATGCCGCCAGCGGATTGAACCTCAGCCTTAATGCTCATCAGGTGAATACGTTACTACTGAACCACGAGTCGGGCACTGGATGGATGTTTTGACAAGAAATTATACATTTTTGATCGTTTTTCATAAATCCACAAATTGTGTGCTTTTTATTTGTATGAAAAAACTCATTAAAATGTATTTTTCCTTTCATTTACATACGACTTCATTTTTTTTAGCACACTTCGCTCTTAACGTATCAGTTTCCAAATCTCTTAATTTTTCCTTGACTATCTATCAAAAACCTCAATATCCTTCATATCTTTTGAGTGGGGTATTTCTTCTACTAGGAATTCGCAACATTTAAGAAACTAATAACATAAATTATTCATTCTAAACTTAACATAGGATTTTGAACTGATTCTGAAGTCAATTAACATAATACATTTAATTAGTTTCTTATGTAAACATATTTGTTTATTACTTTTAAAATTATATCTTTTTTATTGCTTTCAATTTTTGGTAATATCATTCGTTAAGGAATTCATTAATTTAAAAGACTGGATTGAATTTGGTGAAATTTTAAACTATTTGCTATCTATTTTTATATTTTTAATAGCAACTTCCTTTTTATATATCATGTTTTTTTTTTTTTTTTTTTTGTTATAAAACAAATAAAAAGCAAAATTACCTTTTTAAAATCTGTTCTTAAAAAATTAAAATTGAGAATTTTTTTTTTTTTAGAGATAATGATTGGAAAACAAAATTTAATAGATTATTTAAAAATTATTAAAACACTTGCTGTTATATTTTAAGTTGAATTAATTGAATAATACACAAATTGAATTATCAGAATTGATTGCAAAATTAAAAACAGAAAAACGAAACAATTGCATTCTAAAAATTATTCCAAATTAAGGATAAAAAAAAAAAAAAAAGGACATTCGCTGAAATATTCTTAATTAATAAATAAAATTTAATTAACTTTTATGGTTAAGTTTAGAAATATAATCAATTGAAAATTTACTGAAAAACAAATATTTTTAGAAATACAATTTAATATATTAATTATTGATAAAATTTATTATTATTCTTAATCCCCAAATTATAACCTGGGATATAATAATGAGGTTTTATTTTAATTATTCTTCATTCCCATAAATTTTACATATTTTTGTTGTACTCTTAATTAAATTGCAATAAAATTGCTATTTTTTGAATAAAATATTTTTCCTTTTTTTCCTATTTTTTAATTTTTTTGTAAAGTCAGAATATTATTGATACATAATTTATACTTCTTCTTTTGGGTACTTTTACAATAATTAGTTATATTCATTTTTTTTTCTTTATTAATGTTTGACCTTAACATTCCTTTTTCTTTTAAAGTAGATATGATAAAGTGAATTTGTTAAGTGAAATTTCGTTATAAATTGGAGTGCAATTTTACAAATTGGTCTTGTCTAAATTAGATACTCGAATACCAAAGTAAATAACAATTATACTGATATATAGTATATATATTATACTGATACAAACACTGAAATATCAAGTAAATAACAATAACAATGATCCCTGAAGTTCACAGCCTGCAACAATACAACTATTTAAAAATCAGAAGGACATATGGCCAGATTGCAATTCCATTTCTTGAAACAGTGAAATCTTTAATTAACATATTCTTTCAATCTGTATTATTTCTCCCCTAAAAGACTAGACATTATTTGAGCAATTTAAAAAGATCTTAGAATAAAAGATCTCAGATAAGTTTAATAAATTGAAGAAAACTTAATAGAATACTATTAATTGCACCATCACACAAAAGCCGCGATTTAAACTACAAAGGACCAAAGGAAAACGTTTGTTCTTCGACAAAAGCTTCTTGTCTCATTGTCAAGTGCAATGGCAAGGCTTCATTCTTTCACCAGTTACAAAGCAACAGGCCACTGACATTTGGATTTCATACACTCTTTTATGGTATTCAAGGCTTACCTTGATGGACATCGAAATGTATATAAAAAGGGACACTGTTCTCACCAGAGTATCAGTTCAGTTTCTTCAACTTCAAGCTAATCTAAAAGATGGTGAACGTGAATTTGGTAAGAATTTTTTTTACATTGCTTTTTCAGCTTATTTAAAACTTAATCTAGGCTTAATCTATTTATGATATTATTTTTTAATAAAGTAATATTGCTTAAGACTAAATGAACTTTTGAAAAATATTGAAATATGCATAATTGTTTAAATTTCCCGTCAAAAGAATAATTTTATTAACTGATGAATGCTATGTTACTTGATAGAATATGCGTTTATATGCATGTATAAAATTTAATTCTGTAATTTAGTTTAAAATCAAATTTAATTTTATAATTTGTGTTCATTTTGTATTTATCTAAAGAGTTTTACCCCTATTGCTAAAGATCAGAGTCCACATGCTGCATTATTAATAAACAAGTAATATATAAAAAATAAATTAAAGTCAATTCCTATTTTTTTTTTCACTGTATTGCAGAAAGTCCTTTATAAATAATTTTCATTCATTTTTTAAAGTTTATCTGGCGCCATCTATTGGTAGATATATGCAACTTAAATCTAAAAAAAACTAAAATTAATTAATTAAATTTAATTGCTGAATTAATGTTTGAAAAAACTGTATTATCATCCAGGGTCATCCACTACAAGTTCAAAAAAAAATGTATTTGAACTTGAGTGGATGAATAAAAAGTATTTTATTAACGATTGAAAATTTGAACAAGATATATATAGGGAGAGTGTGAGCTAATAAAAGGAATTGAATAAAAAAAATTTTAAATTTATTAAATACTTCATTATGAGAACGAATGTTATTTTTTTATGCATAAAATCCACTGTTATAAGTATATTTAATTTTTTTTTTCATTTCAAAAGTGAAGTAATCGATTATTTTATATTCCAGAAGTTATAAAAAAACGCATTTTAAATATATGACATCGTTTTATTCAGATTTCTTTGTCTTGTCGTTTTAGTGTAACGAAGGTAAAAAAATAGAAAATAATTACACTAATTTATATTATATAACGGCAAAACAACTACGTTATAAACACTGATCAGTTTCTATTTCTATTTTATTTTAAATTAAATACCAATACCTTCAGTACCAAACATAATGAAAAACAAGTACATTTTTTAAAAAATTGAAATTAATATAGTAGAAATTAATTAATTTTAAATTACAATATAAATTAATTAATTTCAATTAATGCGATCCACAATTTAATTTTACTATTTAAATATTTTTCACTTCTTGACACCGAAATATTTAAAAAAAAATTAAATTCGAAATGCAAGTAAACTATACTAATCGAACAATAAATAAAGAAGTTAAAGCGTTTTTTTACCTTTTAATTCTTACAATTATATAACTCGCAATAATGCAAACCCATTAAAGTTTTAAAATATTTATAAATTACAGTGACGAAGTTTTTATACATAAGAAAAATTGTTTATTAAATATAAAATAAATAAAGTAATAAGCAAACTAAAATGCTTCAGAAGAAAATAATAATTTAAAGAACTACTTGAAAGTAATAATATTTTTAATATGATTTGAAAAAAAAATTCACCTGTTTCTAGACATCAAACTAACGTGTTTTTTTTTAAATTCTTAGATTTTTTTTTTTTTTTTTGCTTCATTTTGTAAGAATAAATTCACCGCGCATTCCTACATTTTTTTATTTTTTTTTTTTTTTTTTTTTTTAGCTAATCATTAAGAATAATTTTTATGAAAAAATTTTAGGTATTTAATCTTAAAATAAAAGAACAGATTAATTTTTATTGGTGAAACTTTTAAAGTTTCTAAAGCGTTGTGTTAAGTAAAATAATTTAAATAAAAATACAATTTAAAATGCTGAAACTTAATAAAAATTTAAGAGGCCTTTCATGTTTTACGATACGAATTTTTATGTTGAAATAAATATTAAGTTTCAAGAAATAAAAAACTACTAAAATTATAACGATTATTTAAACTATAAAAATAATGCTTTTAAATTTAATGAATGCTTTAACTTCTGCAGGATCAACAGTTAATTATTCTTAAATTAGAATATTGTAACAGAAAAAAAAAAAAAAATATGGACTCATATTCTTTCTCAAAGAGCTCATCCTATATGTTAGATATTTAATTTTATGTAATAACAATGCTTTATAAATAATGTAATGTTACACTACACAGGTAATAAAAAACCTCTCCAGAATACCATACCAAAACCAAAACTTACATAAGATGCCATACTTTGTATTTATTAAGACACGCATGTGCGGACAATACTTTTTCTCTTGCATATGCATATTTTTTTACATTATTTACCAATCTGGACAGTTGTCAATATAAGAATAAAAGTAAACAAATAAATAAATTTATTCTTGATTGCACACAAAGTTCGTTGCTAAAAAAGTTAATAAACACACAAATTGTTTATAATTTTAGGAGGAGTAAAGTTGTAATTATTGACACTTTGCACTATAAGTTTGTATAAATTATAAAAGTAGCTTCTTAAATCACTTTTATGGAAGTTAGCAAATGAAAATCACATGAAACTAGGAAAACTGGAAGGTTACCAAGAATAATATCCACAGAAAAACAAACAATGTAAAAACTCTTTAATTTAGGAATATTTCAACAACAATAAACACAAGAACCAATTTGCATTTTTCATTTATGTGAAAAATATACAAGTTATTTTAAATACAGAATTTTTGTGAGAACTCACAGGATAAATGCTAATTACATTTTAATAAATAAACTATATATAGTTTTTAAAAAAAAATAACAAATGTATTGTTATAAATTATTATTCTTATATTGATATAATTATTTACACATTGAATGTTTTAAAAGTCTTTTTAAATAAGTCTTGGTATTTGGTATACTCAAGTTAAGTTTCATATTCTGTGACCTGAATATTATGAATAAAATAAATTGCAATTATTAGTACTCATTTTCGAGCAATTTAATTAAAATATTTATAAATATAAATAGATATTAATTTGGAGCTCAGTATATGTTGGTTTTAGACAAGTTATTATTTTCCACCGTTTAACATCTTCTTTAACAATCAAAATGCAATTCTAAAAATTTTCAAGAATTTTTTTTGTTCTTTGCCAATTAGATCAATATATGCTAATAAAAACGTATTATGACCAATACAAAAAAATAGCAATGAAAATTTGTACCTTTTATTTATCAACATAAACAAATAATAATGAATGAAGAAAATACTCACTGAAGATGGAAAAAAAATAATAGAATATTTTTTAAGAAAATAAACAGTTACTGCAAAATATAAAAATATTTAAATTGTTTTTCAAAATAAACAGTACTTCTTTTATTGCAATAGAAACTTTTTAAAAAATAAATTTAAGGTAACTCTGGCAAATATTTAATACTAGTTGTCAGATGAAAATTTTATATTCAAATTTGTTTTAATAAAGTTATGTAGCATGAAAACAATGCAGATCCTAATGTAATCACAATTTAAAAATTAAATTTAATATTTTGTTAAATAATAGTACTAATTTTGCTATGCCAAGTCTAATACCATTTTTACTTTCTTTTCAGCTAATTGCTGTCAGCTTGTTGGTATTTGTTGCCATCATAGACTGCAGATATCCTTATGAAGATTCATACAGACAAGGTGATATTGTACCTTATGGAAATGATAGGTATAGAGGAAACAACGGAGGCTATTCTCGAGAAAGATATCCAATCTATGGAAACAGAGATGACCAGTATCAAAGAGACAGACAGGACAGAAGATCTTATCCCAGACGCATACCATCAGATCAATATCCGAATACAAATCGAAGACAAAGAGGGCAATTTCGCCCTAGACTTGGAGGTAATAAAAAGTATTATGATAATGATTACGATTATGGCAAAAATAGAAGACCTCAGTATCCACGGAAAAATATGCCTGGATTTTACAGCTATGATGATTCCTACGACTACAGTGATCAATGATCCACAATGAATTTTCCCCATTTGATAATATTTTCAAATGTAAAATGCACAAAATAAGATATTGTAATGAATAACAATGTAATTTATTTATAATGTTGTAAAATAAACATGTTTTTTTCAGAAAGTAATAGCAAAAATTTGTTTGTAATGAAACGGTAATAGCGTTTAAAAACAATTTTGAAGAAAACACTAATTTAGTTTAAAATTATATTTGTTTACATTTTTCTTCTAAGTCCTCGTATTACAAAAAATGTATAGATATTAATGAGTTTAAGTACATACTATAACATGATAATGTAAATTTAAAATATTTAAATTCTACGAGAAAAGAAGCTTTTATTTGTTTTGAAGACTTTTGTAAATAATCTTGAGTAAATATTTTTGTTAATGAAAATTTTATAAAATTTTGGTTTTACTAAATTTTAAAAATAATTATTAATTTATATTTAAAAAGAAATTGGGCAAAAAATATTTTTCTGTACAAAAAGACATAAAATTTTTTTTTAAAATGTCATAAATTTAATGTAGACACACAAAAAAATGTTTAATTTAAATTTTCCTAAATCTATATTTTTTCAAAAACATGACCTAATAAGCAAGAGTAAAGACAATATTGTACATTCTAAAATGTTCATTAAATAAAACATTTTAATTTTTTGTAACATCATAACTTTATGCTTTAAATATAATTCTATACAATTCATTACAAAGAAATATTTTTTTTAAATGTGAAAAACTTATCTAATATTTAAACAAATAGGAATAGTTAAATCAAGGGCATTTAGAAACCTTTTTTCCTATAAGATAAAACAATTAATTACAATTTGACTTTTCAGTAAATCACACATTTAATTTAGAAATCAATTTATTTTTAAAATTTACAAATTACAGAATATTGCAAAAAAATTGTAAATTTATATATGATCTGGCAGTTTTATTTTATAAATCAAAAATATCAAATTAAATTGAAAATCCATATAAACAAACCTGAAATGAAAGTACATAATTCAACAATCAACAAATAGTTTTAAAAACAGCATTAATACAGATATTTCTAACAGTAAACATACCTTGAAAGATATCTCATATTAATTATAGACTAGAACAATTAGAATAATATAAATAACTAAGCAATAAAACATGAAATAACAAATAAAAATAATGGCTAACAAGTTTGAAGATCTGTTCAAGAAAATTTAAATATTTAAGCAGTTATCACAAAATATCTGTGAAAATCTATCATACAAAGTAAAAGTAACACAAAACATTTGCAAACATTTATATACATTTAAAATATATATACATATACACATAATTAAGGGAGAAAAATCAAGTAAAAAGTTATTAAATGCATGAATATTAAATTTAAATTAATCAAAGAATTTTGATTAATTAATGAACAAGATAGATGTATTGCATGTAAAAAAATATTACTTTTGATTGCTTACTAATCTTTTTATTTTCCAAAATTAATAATAAGTTTCTCCTTAATGTATTAACTTATTATATCGTATGTGACATTTTTTTCCATAAAAATACATTAAACCATTTACAATAAATAATACAATTTTTTTTTTTGAAATCTTAACTAAAACAACACTGGAATTTATAATAAGATTTGTATGCTATACAAATAAGAGAGTTACAATAATGAATTAAAAATTAGCATATTTAGTAATTTAATGCAATTTTTAGTTTAAAGGATTACAAAATTTTATTTTATAACATTAAAAAAAATCAATTTATTAAAAAAAAAGCATTTACATGAATATAATAAAAATGAGAAAATTCATTTCAATTTAACATTCATGCATCAATTTTAAACACAAATAATTCATAACTTTCCAACAAAATCCAAATCAAATCTAATGATAAATAGAGGAGGATATGGGGAAGGGATAACCTAGCACACAGATTTTCAATTTCCCAGAAAACAAACAAAAAAGTTCTTGTTTTTTTTAAATAGCATTTTAGACATTTGAAAAACAAAAGTTAAGAGTTTTAAGAGTTAGCACAACATCAATGTATAAACTTTTAATAATGCCAAATGTTTCAGAAATTTATCTATATACAGAGATGCCAAACTCAAATGAGCCTTTTAAGTAGTATCTCACATATTTTCTGCAGTTTTTCTTGTTTGGCATAACAGATATGAAGGGATCGGATGCAAGTGGCAAATGCACAAAACTATTTAGCAATTCAAATAATTGCCAAATTACCAAAAATTGCTATTATCAAGTTGTGTAGGAAGTTTTCATAAAATACAGTTATTCTAAGGTAGCAATAAATGTGAAATTATTATAAATTAGATTTAATAAAAAATAAATTCATATTGTACAGTATTTTGAAGTGAAAACATAAGCATTTTAAGTACAAAAGACATTGTTAATTCATAAAAAAAAAATCATATATATCAATATTAAATTTATGCAGTAACTCTTTCCTCCTTTAAGTAAAGACTTCACAGTTCTTTTGATAACAAAGGAAAACTACAACAGCAACATTATTTTTATTTGGCCACAATACTGAGTAAGACAGAATGTTACAGAATTATTAAAGAAAAACTGAAAAATTTTTGTTGTACAGAAATTGTAACATTTCTGTGAAAGCTAATTCTAGTTATCATGAAATCAATGGATTTGGTTTGTCACTCTACAGTCATTTTGTACCCACTTTAGGCTATTTAGATGAGGACCTACAGTTTAATGTGGATTCCGAAGCACTAACAAGCAGCCATACCACCCTCTGGATTTAAACCTGAAGCCTATGGTAAAAAGGCCAGAGCACTAGCCTATTGGACATCAGGCTGCCTAAAATCGATGGAAGTTTTTAATTCCATAAAATTGAAAAGAAATATATAGAAACAGTTTTTTAAATTTCTGTAAAAGCATTCATTTTTCCCCCTAATGTTAGTTATTCTAAAATTTTAGTAATTCATTTTTTCCATAAAAACTATAGAGAATCCATTTGATGGCATCTCTGTACATATATATATATAATTTTTCAGAAACATATATGCTAGAGGCTTATAAGAAACTATTTATTCTATGCATGTTTTATATTTTTAATGGAAAAAGTAAGAACTGCCTGCAAAAAAAAAAAAAAAAAATCATAATATACATTTAAAATATATATTTTTTTATATAAAATTTATTTCATATTAATAAAAAAATGTCAAAATTAATAAATTTATCAATTTTACAAAATCAATTTGTTTAAATTAAACATTAAGCATGTAGAAGTAACAATCATAAAATAATCATTCTTTAATAACAATTATAAATGTATCAGATCTGTTTAAGGAAATATACTTGCACAGATTTATATTCAATGAAAAAAAAATATTGCAAAAATAAGTGAACAAAGCTTTTGGGAAACTTCGTTTTTCTTACAAGCAAATTTATAAAAATTCAAAGAAATTACAGGTCCCATTAAAATCTTAGTTATAATTTATATTATTCAAGTAGATTTTCCTAGGATCACAAATTTTAATTTATTCCAACGATGTCTTAGCAAGAAAATCAAAAATAGTACATTAATTTTATTAAAACTTATAAATAGTTAAGTTAAACTTCAATTAAATTAAAGCTAACAACAAACCTCCACACAAAAAATTCAAACAAAATTTTTTTTAATTTAAAAATATTTTCAACAAATTACTTTAATTCAAAAATATTTTGAAAGTAAAATTTCAAAATTCTTACAATATAAATATAAAAATCAAAATTGAAAATCATTTCCCTTTAATATGATTTGTAAATAATGAAAATGTGTTTAACAAAAATCTTTAATTTTTTAAACTTTTTAATATATTGTTTTTACAGCATAATATTTATTAGTTAAAAATATTTTTAAAGGATGCTGCAACATTACAATGACTTTGTTTTAGGTTATGAATTATAAATGAAAAATATAATATTGCAGTTTGTAAAGTTAATAAATAATGATTTCTAATAATGTTAATAAATAAATATAACAAAATGATTATTTCAAAATTGAAAGTAAATTTAAAAAGAAAGTTTTGTGAACATTTTAAGGATCATAAAGATATACAAGGAAATTTTTACACTATACAATTTTGTTAGAAAAGGTTTGTTAAAAATTATGTAGATGAACATGAAATAGTATAAAATTGTTTAAAGGAGAATAATATAATCAAATGAAAACGAGAATGGATAAACTCGAAAAAACTAACTTCATTGTTTAAAACAACAAACATTAGAATTTATCTTTTTTTATTGCATTTAAACAAAATAGCAATAAAATGAATAAGCAAGCAATCTTATTCATAATGGTGTCAACTTCTTTTCAATCAAAACTATTCTGAAATAGTATACATTAGATAAAAATTTGTTGAAGAAAAACTAGTTTATACAATCTGAACTGAGCAGCAAGCTCAGACATCTTTTTTTTTATTTATGAGATTAAGTAAAACCGATCTACACATTCTGCAAATAGCTATTATTTACATACACACACAACTTGCTTAGATACACAAACATTACTGTGGAAATGGCCTTGCTAGTTGTAGAGAATGCTTTTCCGCATGATATATACGGAATATCTGACTAAGTATGGGAGCCGTATCTGGATCACTCAACCAGCGGCAGGCACTCGTAGGGTTCTCCAACATATGTAGGAGAGCTGAAAAAAGAATATCAGATATAAGTTTCCTTTATGCCAGAATTATTTTACAGTATAAGTTTATATAGCCTAAAGTTTCTATTAACCAAGCTATTTGCAATGCACCGATAAGAAATCAGATACAATTTGTAATGTTTTTATATTATATATAAGCAGGCATCCATCCCATAAACCCATAGGCAGAATGTGTGTTCTGACCACTCCCATTAAGGCTCAATAGTTTTTTGTTAAATATTTAGTTTTTTAATGAATCAAGTGTTTTTCAGCACCTAAATAAATTCTGTTACTTTTATTTTTACACCTGAATTTGTTGAATGAACCATAATTTTATTAAATATTCTTTGAAATAATGAAGTTGACATAAGAGATATAATCAATGAGCTAACAAAAGGGAAATATAATTGTAATTTGTTTAAATAATTTTTTTAAAGATTAATTATTTTTTTTGCAATACTTTTTAGTTTTAATATTCTCTTTTTATATATTTGAACCAAATGAGTGCAATGCAAAAATTATTAATGAAATAATTAATTTATGGAGTTTTTTCAAATATTTTTTCTATTACTTACAATTTAATATGACATTGAGCTTTCATAAATGGTTAACAGCATTTTATTGAACCTCTCCCAAGATAAAATCCTGGGTATGTACTTTATATTGCAATATAAAGGACAAAAATTACAGATAATGCAATAACACAAGACAAAACCATAACTGAATAAACAGGAGATTTGTCATACACATATTTATATATATAGTAGATCTTCTAGAATTTATATAGTAAATCTTCTAGACCGCTTTACCTTTTTCTTATTTATTAAATTTCTATTAATAATCCATAATCAGGAATGCCAAGTTTTGGGTTTGAGAGATAAGCCAACTAATTTATATATATATATATATAGTTTTTAGCAAGTCCGAATAGTAAGTGTTTATTTCTGCAGTCAAAATGTTTTAAAATTTAGAAACTAGATCCTGCTTTTATAATCAAAAAATTTTAACACACAATTTTAAATCTCATCTCTAAACAATTATTGACATCTTTGGATGACATGAATTTGGATAAAATTTTTTCCACAAATAAAAACAAAACAGGACAGTTCAATTTTCCAAAAGAGTTAAGCAAACATCATGGAATACTTTGTGCAAATCTATGCATTCTATTACAATAGTAAACTTATTTTGTTTAAATCCCTCCTGCCCCCTTCTGTTTCCTAAAAACTGTGTGGTTTTCATCTGTGATTGTAAAAATTAACCTTTTTTTATTACAATTATTTCATATTATAATAACACCTATTATGTATCAGAATTGTATATTTTAATATTTTTACTTTTTCCCTTTCCATTTTAGTTTCAAGGTTTCAGAAAAAAAAAAAAACTTTCAAGTTCATAAAACAAGTGAGTTCATTTTATTACAATTTTTAAACCATTAAAAAATTTTCCCATAATTTTTATATATTTAGACTTTTGTTGATTACATTTCATTATTAATTATTTTGATTCCTTAACAATATAAATAATTATCTTATCAAAATTTATAACAGTTTAAATTAAAATATTTAGAACTAAGCACTGAAGAATGATAAAATATTTAACTCATACTAAAGTAAAAACAAATAGACATTTACATGTTTTACTTGTATTTAGACTTAATTTTAACTAAGAAATAAAATAAAATATTTTAACAAATATAATATTTAAATACAAACTTTTATCAATAAGACAAATACATTAATAAATTTAATTTGAAAACAGAACATTATAATGATACAGAACAAGATACTAATGTATTGACTACTTACCTAAAAATGTTTTAGGATTACTTAAACCAAGCTGTACAACTGCATTAGACATTATTGATTTATAAATAGGTCCATCTGGATCAAGACCTTCTTCAACATCTTCAAAATTAGGTTTTTTATCACTCAACAGCCAATCACACTGAAATACATAACATAATTAAAAAATTTTTAATTATTTATAACAAATAAATATGAGTAATACTGATTTGTTTTCTTACAGCTGTATCTTGATTATTTCCATTAATTCTTAAGGCATCTAAGATATCTGCTTCTGCAAACCCCATTTCTTTCAAATTAGCTAAAGCCTGAAAAAAAAATAATATATATTTATAAAAAACTGAATATATTTTGAACAAAAAAACTTTTTATTTTTAGTTAGCATTGTAATCCAGTGATTCTTTAACTATGGAATGCAACTTCAAGGGGGCTGTGGGATAGGGAAAGGTGTAACAAGTTTTTGCACACAAAAAGAATAGAAGAATAGTTGAATAGTCAATATCAGGAAATCAATCAGTTGAATAGTCAATATCATTCAATGAATAAAAAAAAAAAAATTAAAAAATAATAATAATAATAATAAATAGAATAGAATAGATGAATATGAAATTTAAATATCTCAATTTAAATTAATATTAATTTATCCCTATTTTCTTTAATTTTAGGGCAAAAAACCCGATTTTAAATCAAAAATTAATTGCTTTCTTTTAAAATTTAGGATTACTAAATTTAAATTACATAGGATTGGATTTTTTTAGCTATTTATCAAATCACACATCAGCCAATTTTAAGAAATATTTCATTAAAAATATTTTTTGACTATACATCAGAACAAAAAAAAAAAAAAAGAAAATCTTAAACTATCTTCCCATTTCATTTATGACCCATACCAGTGGTTCCCAAATTCAAGGATGTGAGGCAATTTTATTGAAATGCAATTAATAATACTAATCCAAAATAATACCAATCCAGTTTTTTAAAAAAATCTTAGATTTTATATAAAATTAAACTGAGGGCAGAAATTAAACATAATTTTCAGTGATTCAATTTGATGAATTTATATTTAATGATGAAATAATGGTTCAAAGGAAAGCGAAAAAATTCTAAACTATTCTATGCAAAACGAACTATTCTATGCAATTTGTTTTGATTTAAATATATTAACTGCAATTCAAAAAATTAATTTTTCTTGCCATAAAAATATATATCACATCTTATTCAAATATTATTTAGTTTTCTCTACAAATTACAATTTTATTTTCTACATTAAGAAAAACATTGTTAAAAACAAAAAATATGTGACTAAAAATAATTATTTGAACAAAAAAAACCAACTTTCCTTACTACCTTTTTTAATTTTATAAGCAAAAGCATTAATTTAAAATATTTTTATGAAGTACAAATAATAAAATATTTCTATATATAGATTATTACACCAAGAAACACTATGAATTTTAGAATGAGATGCAAGTATATAAATCTAAATTATACATACATTTTTGTGAATTCAACACTGAAAATAATTATCAATTAAAAAAAATAGAAAACTAATGGCACCAGAAATACTTGAACATACTCACTGCACTACTTGGCCGAAACACTTTTCTCTTATACGCACGGAAGCAACGAATCATTTCAACTATTCTTGTCTGCTCTGCACTAAGCACTGGACCTTGAGAAGTACTAGGTACTTCCGCATCCTGTTTTTGAGAGGTGGATGCAGATGCTTTCTCAGATTTATCACTAGTACATTTGTCAACTAAAAACAATTTTATTTGATTAAAAAGTTTTTTAAGAAATTAAAATACAAAATATCAAATATTTAAATACTCATTGACTGTCAGTTTGATTTAAACATAATAAAAATATATATTTACTAATAAAATATATAAAAATAACCCAAAATTTAAATTTTCTAACATTTTTTATGATTAATCAAATTTTTGAATGTGTATATTTAATTTAGATAAGCAAAACTGTAGAATTTTTAACATCAAAGAATATATATATATACTATAGAATCATTATTTCAGACTGACACTGTTTTTTACCTATATTTTGTGACATAAAAAGAATGTAAAAATTATATATATTTTTTTACAAAATCCTAAAATATTCAATTTATCTCATTAAAAAGCTGTAACTTCTAAGAACACAGAATATTCATTTTAAAGTACACATTCATTTTGTAAACACATAAACCAGCTAATTTGGAAACTTTTAGCTTAAATTTAATTAAAAATTTTTTAAATAAGTAATATTTTTTGCATGATGTTGTTTGCAAACATTCATGATATGAATGGTAATATCTGATATTTAAAAATGATTAAAAATAAAAATAAATGCTTCTGTTACAAATTAGCATCAATCAATAAAAAGTTATGGTTCCGTGAAAGACTACATTCAAGATACCTATGAAAAAAATTTATCTTAATACCATGCAACTTCAAATGCTTTCAAGAAAAAGTCTGTCGAAAAAAAAAATAATTAGAGTCAGTCAACCTAAAATGAGACTTTTCAGTAGTATTTCAGAAAATTTTCCATTTAATATACCAATTCTAAACTTTTCCAAATAAACTTTATCTTTCTTTGCATAAAGATCTCACAGGCAAACAGTTATTTTGGATAACAAAGTAAAATGTAATAGCAACAACATATTTATTTATGCATATTATTAAATAAGATAGAATGTTATTTGCATAAGTATTTTTAAAAAAGGTTTATGTCTAAAACGATTTTTTAAAAGATTTTATGTCTACCAACATGATGTTTATTCTTCTTACAATAAGAATAGAGAAAAAGTTCACTAATTGAATGCAATAGTAATAATAATATATACATTGGTGCTCATTGAACAAGCTTGAACACGTATATTGTATTTCTATGGATGCAATACAAGGGGTTACATATATTCGGTTGTCACAACTAAATAATTGCCAATGCAAGAATCTACATTGAATATAATATATTTCATTTTCTTATCTTAAAAGTTCTTCTTAAAACAAAAGCTTAAGAGTGAGAATCCTAAGTATTAATGTTCACTAATTTAACCATCTACTTACTTAATTATCATTTGGCTTCATATATGAAATTCTGCAGGAGTAATCAATTTGATAAATATAAGACAAGAAATAAAATATACATTCATAAAAAAAATTGAAGTGATTTTTTCCTTTAATTATCACTATTTTGCACACTAAGATAAAATTAAAAAATGGATGATTTGATATAAATTATTCTAATACATACTGTTTATATGATGCTTTATTAAATATAATGATGGATAACATAGATTATAATAGTACTTATATTATTAATATACTAATAATGAACTGCAATCAGTAAAACTTTAACAAAATTATTTAAATGATGGTGTATAGTGATAAAAGTTATTTTTATTTAAATACAATAAAAAACGAAAAACTTATGGTGTAAATTCAAATACTGAAAATTACTGTAATTAGAAAAATGCTAAAAATAAATTAATACTGACCTAATTTTGATACACTAAATTTTGGAACAGAAAATTTTCTAACATGAACTGGTGATGAATTTTTTACATTTGCAGCAGAGGCTGTATTAGAAGAATTAGAATCAACTGACTGTGCTAAAAGCCAATCCATTGCATCTGAAACATTTCTAAAGAAAAAAAAAAAAAAATAATTAAAATCACAATTTTTCTTTGAAAACAAATCTTTAACTTAAATAACATTTAAAATACTATATAACACCTAGTCAATAATGAAATTTTTAACTGTGATTCTTGTTACTTAAAATCTTACAATAAAGTATAATATGATGTACAGCATTAGACACATTGTGCAAACTTTTTTTAAAATCTAAAATCTAAGTAGAAGACATACCACTATTTTTATTAAGCTTTTATAATTAAAATATAAAATCTTGTTTAGTAAACAGATTCTTTCTATTTTAATACTTGTTGTATTACATAATATGCATATGGAATAATTTGAGACCAAGCAATTGGATATATGCTTCAAACAAACATTTTGGTGGCATACCTTTTGTTTCTCGCTCTTTATTGATTATCTATGGATAGAACTAAAAATGATAAATTTTAGAAATTCAACTTATCCTAATAACATTCCAGTCAAAATTTTAGACAAAAACATTTGCTTAGATGCCAACTTCTAACTTCGAAAATCTACAGTCCAGTGTCAGAAACATCACCAGTCTTTAAAAGCTAAGGTATTAAGAAAATGGAGGAAAAAAACATTTAGGTACAACAATTTTTTTTTTTGTATCATTTTTTTTTTCATCATCATTCAAAGTTTTGTTAAAACTCAACTTTCAGCTAGTATCGGGTGCAGTAAATCTTATATACAAAAACTTATCAATATACCCATCTTATATACACTCTCTCACCAATATCAGCAACAACTTTATTTAGAATCAAACCATGAAATTTGTGAATTATAATAAAAACTAATTGTAGTGGAATTTGTTTTTTTGAACAATTAGCATTTCAATTTTTTTAAAATTTCAAAATTGGAGCACAACTACTATTTTCCTAAGTTGCGTGAATATAATTTTCGAACTCAATCATTATTACTCTTGGTCTTTGATCAGGTGGACTACAATTTCCTTTATATGTATCTTTGACACAACTCAATGCTCCGTTTGCTCTGTTACCTTATCTTTTTCCAATCCTTAAATTATAGCATAGTATAAATTTAGATTAAATTGATAAAACTGAAAATGGCAGATGCCCACTAAATAACTCTGCAGTTACTAATTTTGCTCTAGAACAGTTATGAACAGCTGAAATGTAAGCAATTGGATGCTGCAGTGAATAAAAAAAACCTTTGATGAATTTCCTATAAATTACAAGCAATCTAATTTTGTCAATTATTCAGTATCTGTTTTGACTCAATCATTACAGGAAAATCTGGCATTTATGGGTAATAAATTATTTCTTTTAGGAGTAGTCATTTCAATTAAATCAGTTGATTTAACTAAAAATGCTTAAAAATGATATTATTAATAACTTGTATATTAATGGTAAGTAATTTAAGATCATAAGATATGAGAGACTAAGAAAAATAATTGAAATACAATAAAAAAAATTACTTATACACAAATAGTTACATTTTTAAGAAAAATCACAATATTAATTAAAATTAAATTTTGTAATAAGAAATGGTAATGAAAGCTATTATTGGGTTCAAAGTCTGACAATAGCTTATCTAAATTTTAAAGTACAAATAATTGTCTTTAGTTGGAGAATGGAAGTGATACATAAAATGTCCACAATATAAGGATTACAGCATCTTTAGATGAATACATATACAAAGCAGACATCAAGGTAACCTCAAAAATAATTAGGAACTTTGTTTAACCAGAAGAGCTCCTGATTTGAAACACCAACAATATACTAGAGAGGGAGTTGATCCAAAACACTTTGTCAAGGCAGCTTTCAATTTGAGATGACAACTATATACCAAGATTACTTTCAACTTTTGACGCATCATCTGTATGCCAGGGTCACTTTTTCAACTTTCTGTATCAAGTTGATTCAAGGACAGCTACTTTAAAACAAATTGGCAGTCCAAGTCAAATGACCTCATCCTAATCTAATTCCCATTTATACAAGAGGGTGATGTTGGTGTCAAAGGAAATTAAAAAGAAAAAAACCCCGTTTGTTTTCCACTTTTTTAATACATATCATTCGTTATTTATAAACAAAAAGTATAATTAAAAGAAATATCTTAATAAAGTATTTGTACACTTCTCAGTCTTTATTCTTTTTCCCAAAGATCAGTTTGAGCATAAAACTTTTATTTCAAGCAGATTTATGGTGCTACTATCAAAACTAATAAAATCTTACAAATACATGTAGTACTTAAAAAAAAATTGTAATTCTATCTTTTTAATCAACACTTTATGCACAAATAATTATTGATAAAACATTTAGACCTAATATAAGCACTGTGTTAAATTTCAAGTCTAAAGGTTTAGTAGGGCATTATATATATGTTTGTGACCAAAATGTAAAAATTGCTGCCTGGTATAAGGACTCGCTATACTCATACTAATTAGGAAAATTAAGCCTTTATTCATAAGAAACACTTTTTCACCAATACAAATTATAAAGAGTAGCACAAACTTTAAAAAATTACTACTAAAAATTGTCTATTTAATATTTTAAAAATAACAATTAGTATAATTAAAAATAAATCATTCTATATACAGCAATTTATAATGGGGATTTTCTAACAGAAAATCTCTCTAAATTAGGAAAAATTTCTCTCAGATTCTCTACCAAACAGGAAATCAGAAAGAAGGATTGGAAGTCTTACAGTCAAATTAAAAGCTATGGTGTGCAGAGATTTTAAAAGAGAAAATAAAATACCCATAAAAACAACTTATTATAATATTCATTCAAACCTGTTTTGTTTTAAGGCTTCAATGGCTTGACTTTCACCAAATCCCATATCAGTTAATTGCTTTAGTGATGTTTTATCAACACATGGTTCTTCTTCTTTTACTTCATCTCCTTCAAAATAGTAATATGTTAGCTAATGACACACAATATAAAATATAATTAAGGTAAAAATATAATTATTTTAAATAAGAATGTTTGCAAGTGAAAAAATAAATATATATCACAGAAATATGCTTTTCACTCAGACTATTTTTAAAAATAACTGCATTACAGTAAACTTATTTATTCATTATGACTGAATACAATTATTTGGCAATGCAGTGAATTATGTAATTTCTTGTTAGCAGTCTTTGTTTAGCAGATACCTTTTATATATTTGTAGAAAATTCATAAATGCTTGTAAGCATGTATTCTCCCCCTTTTTTTTTTTTTTTTTTTTTTTTTTTTTTTTTTTTGTTTCATGAAAACATACAAGAAACATTGTAATGATAAATTAACAGGAATCGACATTTAACAAACATTAAACAAATTTTGGTCTAGCTAGCAAAAGAAGATACATTATTATTCTTTCAAATGATAAATATTCTATCACTAAAATGTATAAGCAATAATCTAGACAAAATGCATATTTATTTATGAAAAATTGGATGTTAAAGATACACTATCAAAAGAGGTAAAGATTCTAAAAGTATTTGATGGGAAACAATTTGTTTGAAAGTAGTAACATATTGCTTTTAAATGCTTAATTTTTGATGTTCACAATTGATCATTATTTTATTCATATGTATAAAATGAGGCATTCAGGTTTAGTTACAATGAATAAATATTTATTTTTTCTGAAATTATTTCTACAAAATATTTTTAAAATAATTTTACAGTAATCACATGTTATACTATATAAAAATGGAAACATTATATATATATATATATTATTTAATAAGAATAATTGAAAAAAGAAAATAGTTACAATGTTAAAAATCTTTACTACATTGGCTTACTAATGCTTTAATTATTCACAATATTTCAATTAAAATAGCATAAATATTAATTAATTAGATTTCTTTCAGAGTAATAATATAATTTATAAAAGAAAATTTAACCAAACTTATTTAAATTTAAAAATAGTGAAAACACAATTTAAAAATATGAATACAATCCCAATTAAAAATAAAATAGATATAAAGTATTTTCAGGAATTAATAACCAATTAAAATAATAAATTATTTTATTTTTCAAGAAATGTTGTTATTTTCATAAGTGAGATAATGCAGTTTTTTTTAATAGTCACAATTTTTATTCACATCATGAACAATCAAAATTTCATTACAGTTATTTTAACCTTTTTTTTAAGAACTTCTAGTCCTTACTTTAATGATATTTTTTTCTTCATTGGTGCAACAGTTCCAAGGCCATCTGCTCATTGGCTGATTTCATGACAGATGTTTTCTTTTTACGGGAGGAGGGTTTGGGTAAGCCCTACCCCCAACGCTCTACAGTCATATTAGACTGGGACCTACGGTTAAAAGTGAATTCCGAACAACTAAAAACATCCATGACACCACTGGGACTCGAACCCAAGACCTGTGGTACCGAGCGCCAGAGCCCTAGTCACTCGGTCATCAGGCCCACTTTAATCATATAGTTAAATTAAATGTTTTGACTCAATATAAGATACTTTAATTTTTGACTGGCAGTTTTCTTTCAATTGACAGTGGGGAAATAATTTAATAAATAATTAAAATCTCCATTCCTTAATAAATAAAAATTTTAAATATGATTTGTATAACGTTATGTAGATGTGTGAGGGATTTTTTTAAAGAAATATTTATTTTTACTATTTTAAACTATAATGGTATCAAGTGCAAATGCAGATAAGGAAAAAAAAAAATAAATTTAGATTTAATATAAAAAAATATTTTTGTAGTAATTTTTTCATGAAATCAATTAGTAGTAATTTAAAATTATTCAAAAAAAAAACAATATCTTACCTTCAGCCATTTCTTTGAATAATGCAACAACTTCAGGATGGTATCGCAGCAATTTTTCAGAAACTTTCACTAATGATACCAGAATTTTTCGAAGCTCAGTGTGAAACTAGAAAAACAAATTTAAAATTTAAAAATTTTTAAAAAATTTTCTGAATCAGTTGGATATAAAAAGAAGAAATTATCACATCTTTAATATTTATGTGAAAATTTTTAATGAAGTATCATACTGAAAGAAACTATATAAATTAAGAATTTTATTACACATTTTAAATATACATATTATTTTACATTTATGTATAATACATTTATATTTTCATTGGAATTAATATAATTTTCATAAAATAAACACTAAGAAAATTATAATTTCAATATAAATATACTTTTAAAAACGTTTTTAATATTGCAAAAAAAATCACATTTCTGAAAGCAACATTATAAATTTAAAATAAAATTTATCAAAAACTTGAAGAAAAGCTTATTTTCTTTTTCTTTAAAAACATCAAAATGCATGGTATCAGTTATGGTTTTATTCATTTGGAAAAATTTGAGCATCATTTGTTTAATTATAAACAATAATAATTATTAATTATAAGTAACATACATCAACAGGCACTGAGGGATTTTCAATAATGGAATCCAAGTTTTTAGCATGGATACTATTGGTTTCTTTTTGTATTTCAGCTTCAATTGGACCTCGACATTTTTCTTCTTTCTATAATAAAATAAATTAAGTACATCATTAGCAGAAATTATTTTTAATTAAATTTAAATAAAAAAATTTAAATTTTTAAAGTACAATTAATCAATATTTTTTACTATATCTTTATAAATTGAATTTTCATAGAAGTTATATCAATATAATTATTATTTATCTGCCAAAATTTTAAATTACTAAAGCAAGAAAATTAAGAGAAAAGTTTTAAACATGGGTTTATATATTTGTAGAATCCAGCTAAGTTCTGTGATAACCTATAAAATCGGAATGTGATAATCAGAAATATACAACTATACATTATGCAGCTATTTTAATTTGCAGAATAAGGCCTGATTTAAAATTATGAGTTAGTAATCAATTTGATGACCTTTGAAAGAAATACAATTATAACATTTTTTTTTTTTATAAAATCCTTAATTCTTAGATTAGATAAAACCAAAATTTTACATGAAAAAAGATTTAAAGAAAATTAAATAATTTGAAATTATTAAATGTATGAATATATTTATAAAATTTATAATATAAAAATTAGGCATATATTTGTGTCCAAATTAAATGTTTTTAATATTATTTTTAAGAATAAAATATTACAGAATAGTAAATTTTTCTGGAAATAATATTTATTTCTAAGAAGATGAAAAAATCAACATTAAAATATTTAGGTGTTTAATAAACAATGCACATTAGTTCTGTTTTATGAAAAAATAATTAATTGAAAATTTTTTTTATTTTGTACTCTTCAGTCATTACAGTGAAGACATTTTATGTATATTTTAATTTGCAAGTCGATTAATCAAAAACAAATTACAACATTAATTAAATTATGCAAATATAAATTAGAATTCTTATTTATATATATTGCTAAAAGAAATTAATTATGATTTTCCTAACATAACATATAAAGTAAATTTGTATGAAAATTATAATTAGAAAAAATAAAATTATTATAAGTTAATATACAATTATTTAAATTAGATTGAAAAAAAAGAGCAATAATTTACCTCCTCTTGAGATTCACCAAGTGGAACCAGTAAATGTCGTCTTTTAAGCAATAACAGCTCATCTATAAAGAAAATTAATTACATTGAGAAGAGCATTATGTATAAAAATTTCATAAGATTTAATGCATAACATGATACAACAAACTAAATCTCTATCAACAATGACGTCTTACCATTGTCCCGAATTTCTTCGTCTCGGATAGTACTCTCATCCGGTAGAGGTCGATTTTGAGAAACTAAAATTAATTTATATCTATCCGACACTTTTATACTGTCAATTGGATTAAAGAAATGACTTAATGCCATTAATTTCAATTTGTCTACAGTAAATTCTGGTAAAACATCTACGACCCAATACAACCCAGTTGAATTTATTACAGTTATTTTCATTGTTTCAATACTTCCTAAAGAGGTATCGACGACATACATAACTGTAATTTTTATTTTCACATGTAATAAATATGTATTGCAGAATCCTTCACATATCTGTAAACAGCAATTCCAGAAACAGCTGTTTTTATTATTTGCGCTTGCGCTTTTCCTTCAAAATGAAAGTTGAAGTTGTACAGTTTTTGAATAGATCAGAACTATTATAAAGAAGCTGAATTTCAACAGAACAATACTGTAAGTAATTCTTTTAAAACTATAAATATTGAAGTTTTATAAAATAAAAATTACTGTAACCAGTTTTTTTCACTAATTTTTCTCTCTGTGTGTTTTAATTTGTCGTGTTTTTGTTAATGAATTGCCAAATGAGAAGGAAAAAAGGGAACACAAGAGAGCAAATTGAGAATAAATATTTGATTTCAAAATCATGTGATAAACTTAATTTTAATTGTAATAAAATGTTCAATATGAACGAAAGACTATCTTCATTAATAATAGTAAATTTAGAAATAAAATAATCGAAAATATAATGTGCTTCTTCTTCGTGGGCTCAACAGCCAATGCCAATCTGCCTATTGACAGATTTCGAAACAGGATATATATATATATATTTTTATGGGGTAGTGTTTTCAATCCTACGTTCAACAGACGTATTAGAATGGTGCTTACCGTTTAAAGTGGATTCCGAACTGTTATAAACATTCATGGTACAGCTGAGATTCGAACTCGAAACCTGTGGCTCTGACTGTCTCAGTGCTAGTCACTCGGCCAGGTCACTAACTACAATAGGCTCAGGATTTGTTAAATATAGCAATTGAAAATTATGTTCCATATAGTGCTCTGGAAATTTATTTTTTATTTAAAATAAATTTTTATTTATTTTCTAGCTTAGCTTTTCCTATATTTTAATTACTTAATAGATTTTACGTCAACAAAACCATGTTAACATCAATTACATGATTCATTATGATTTCACCTTTCATTGTTGAATAAAAATGTCGAGTGCCTGAACGCGAAGCGTTCATCTACTCAATGGTATGTGAAGGCAGTAGGAAAGAAAGGTCAAGATAAATAGATAATAGTAATCGTATGATTTGAGAGAAAAAAAAAAAAAAAAAAAAAAGAAAGTAAGGAAAATGTAAATCATCGGTGATGGAAACATAACAAGAAATTTATGATCAGTAAATATGCGTTGAAGTCAAATATCAAAAAAGCGATAAGTGAGCAGGAAATTATGGTGGTTTGAGGTTTTGCAGCCATATAAGCAAAAGAATATGTAATTCATCAACATTTAACTTCTAATATAAGTTGATATGTACTTCCAATAAAAAATAATTGACATTCTGAAGAAATATCTTTCCTTGAAGAAAGCTTTCTTGCATTGTCATTTTAAGTAATTTCAATATAAAACACCGACTTAAAAACTCACTATGAAGAAATATTTTTGATTTCACCTGATTTTAATGAATTGAAGGTAAATTTATTTCTGCATGTATTTTATATTTAAAAAAATTATTATCAATTAAAAGAATTTTTAACTCCCAATTAAAAAATCTATCTAATTAAGTAATAGACTGAATCAAATATACCCTTTTATTAATTATCTGCATTTATTTCTACTTGTTTTCTCATGAATTTTAAAATGATTTGTTTAATTGAGTGAAATTATTTATCGGTGTAAATAATTAAATTTTCAATAACTTCATTTTATGGAAATGAGATTGAGTAATATCTTTTTAATTATAAAGTGCATATCAAACAGTTATTTTTAAGTTTATTTTAATGAATATTTTTCAAATAATATATTTTACTTCATATAAACTTTATTAAATTATATTTTTTTAAACTTTTTTTACTTTATTTTAAAACACCAAATTCTATTATTTACATATACAGTGACTGCATTCCTCGTCTTGAAGGGTGACTAACTACCTGGAACATCAAAGTCAATTCTTCTAAACGTGCCTGCCTCCTGTTTACTCTGAAGCGCAATATTGAAAATCTCAACGAAGTCATCATATTTGGCCAGCCCGTCCCGTGGATTACTAAATATAAGTACCTAGAATTAGTTTTTTGACTCAAAATTAACCCTTTCTTCTCACATTGTTAAACTAGTTGCTAAGGTAACTGATGCGAACAAAATGCTTAAAAGCCCAATTTTTTTGAAAAAGCAGGCTAACGATCAAATACAAACTTTTGCTCTTCAACACTATTTTACGAAGGATTCTCTTGCATGGTTGTCCTATATGGGCTTCTACCTCAATGCAAAATCTCAGGAAGTTGAAGTGTTTTAAAAATTTAGGTAGCCACTATAGTCAGTGCCTCGTTGTTTGTAAGGAAGAAGAAATTCCACAGAGATCTTGATCTAAATCCTATTATGGATTACAGTTTCAAAAATTTCAAGCATTTGCAAGAGAAGTGCACTCAACTTCATGATGAAGCTATCCAAAGCATCTCTGTCAACCACTTTGGAGTTGAAAAAAAAAGCCTCATGGCTGGATAAGTCAAGACAGAATTTTCTTGAAATTTCAAATAGGTAATCTTCTATTATTTCGATATTGAGGTTAGGACGAATGATATATCATAGAGCTCTCGTGATATATCATAGTTTGTTCTGTAAAATTTTAATATGGTGTCTATTAGTTTTTGCAGATAGACTTTCGACTGCAGAAGCGTAAATTAAAATAATTTGGATCATTTGTTTGAATAATATTGTCTTGTTTTGATGAGACAGTGAAACATAATTTCCGTTGAGAGGTGTTGGAATTTTTATCCTTTATCTCGCGCCACGCAGCGCCCAGTGGTAGTTTTATAAAAATCGTTTGGAACCGATTCAGAATTGCACTGTTGCCGTGGAGATCAGCTGCTGCTGTGGAGACGAGTTGTTTTATTCCCAAAAGAACATTTGTCTTCCAAGTTTAGCTTTTGCCTTTGAGTGGTTACCATCAATTTTTGCTTTATATGTTACCAGCAACACTGTATACCTTTGTAAATATTGCTTGTAAATAAATGAAGATTCTATAAATGTTTGAATGGATTGATCAATACTTCTCGAACCACCAGAAAGCTGCAGCTAACAAAAGACAAAATAGAACCACCGAACGAAAGAAGCAAGATAGCCGCAGTGATAAGAGGAAGATTCAGATGCGTATTCGCCAATAGCTAGCGGAAATGTCAATTGCAAAGATCAATCGTTAATATGTGATTAATACGTAAATGCTCAAATACAGTTCGATTACCCATTGTGTGGAAAGGTTTAATGTTGAAAACGGAAGAATCGATTATTTGTCAGTTGTTAAAAAACGATTTTGAAAAGAAAAAGTTTAATAGTTAATGCAAATTTCTTTTTATCTAATCTTTGTTTTAATATTATTTTACTTAAAATTTTAATTATTAGAAATTAAAATTATTTTTATTCTAATTAAAACCACTCCGAAAATACCTTACTAATCCATTGGGCCATTTTTGTTTGAATACATCTGATATGGCCATTTGCGAATTTGTGGTTGAATCTGTGGTTGAACTAAAATTCTACTATTGGTTTCATGCATCATATTTTTACTGTATTAAAAATTTATAAAGTTAGCATTCTAACGAATTTCTTTGAAATTTCTATTAATCGTTTATTTGTTTTCTGTTCATTTCATGTTTTTTAAATATATTTTAGATTTTAATTTTGCTGTCATAGTAAAAAAATGCCATCTTTAGTGATGGAGCAAAAATTTAATTAAGTTAAAGTGTCGATTATTATTTTATTATCATTTATTATTTTTTGACTTGATCTAACTTTAATAATATATTTAAATCCATGGACAACATCAACATCATTTATTATTAAACATTTCATCAAATACTCTTCGAATAATGGAAAGTTTATTGTTATGATATATTTTTCTGCAAAATTTATCTGGTTTTTTTTTTTTTTTTTTTTTCACTTTTCACAGATATTTTTCAATTTTTCATTAAAAATTAAAATTTACCAAAGTATAAAACATGTTTTGTTCTGAAGTTGAGAAAATTTGCATTATAATTGCTAGTTTGTATATAAAATATTAATAATTTTTTCAGCAGCTATTTTGATATCTTTTACACATGTATTTGACGTCAATAAAAATTTAATATCGTCATTGAAATTTATTATAAAAATTGTAATATTTGTAACCAAATGATGACTTCTTCTTGAAGTTGATTAATGTGAATATCTGAGCAATCGATTTAAATTCTCATCTAGCATTCATCTTCTCAGAATACAAAATAAAATATGTACAGAAACAAAATTACGCTCGCACAAAATTGAAATGGAGACTATGCCTTTTTCAACTTACAAATAAAGCAACAACGAGAGAAAAATAAGCATAGCAGTACTCCGAAGTTACATGAAAAATGAGGGCGACAAATAACTTTGCATATAAATACATATAAATTTTTTAAAATTGAGACCTAACAAAAATATTAGTTAAGGAAAAACAGGCAAAATCACAACTGAGCTGCAGTGACGATCTCGTGTCTCCTTCGGTTACCAAAAGATGTTTCAAGTGGCACCACGTAGAGGTGAGAGCCTACCCCCACCCCCCGCATTGCCTTTACTATAGATTCCCAGTCTACTAATTTGACTACTGCTTCACATACAATAAGTGATTCCTACCAATTGGAAGAGGTTAAGATGTTTTTTAATCAAGCAATTTCTACGGGCTGGAAAATAGTTTTTCAATGGATTTCTGGCCACTGCAGCATTTCAGGAAATGAAAAAGTCGACATCCTTGCAAAAAATGGATGCAATTTGGAACAGTCACATTTTACTCTGTCCTAACAGCAAATCTGTGGTGTAAATAAAAAAAATGTCCCTCTGAAATGATCGTGTTGAAGTTGTAACGGGTAAGGCATGAAGTTAATTAATGCACTCCCCCCTCATCATGAATCTGCCTCTCGCGGTTTTTACTGCAAATTTTAGACTTTTAACTGACCAGAACTTTTACAAAACCAGAACTTACCAGAACTTTTTACACCTTTGCCGTATTGGCGTGGCCAATATTCCTGACTGTGCACTGTGTTCTTCAGACACTTTTACGGATTTTACACATTTACACATTACCCTGCGCTCTGTTTCAAAAACTGTTCTCTAGACAATTTTCATAACAAGGCTGGTTTTATTAGGTTGCCAGGAGGCTAATGGCTGATATGGCCTCCGCCTCGACGTAGGAAAAAAAAGTTAAGGAAAGAAATTAAATAAAATTGCAGTCTTTACGCAGTCAACACAATTTTCTTTCCCTCCTTTAAAATATTTTGGAAGATAGATAATTTTAACAAAATTATATAACTTTCCACTTTTACCCACATGAAAAGATTTACAATTAAAAAAAATTATTTGATAATAGAAAAAAAAAAAAAAAAAAAAAAAAAAAAAAAAGGAAAATATTGATAATGTCAAAGACTTTCTGCAATCAAAACACGCAATATTAAATTAAAATTATAAGCTAAATTAAAAAAAAAAAAAAAATTGGAAGGAAATTCATAAAAACAAGGAATTGATAAAAAAAAAAAATAAAAAAAAGAAGAAATAAATAGTGCAGTTGCTGAGAATTTAAAAAATATGTACACCAACTGTGAATTAAAATTTCCTTTTCATGATTCTGCATTCATAGAATAACGTAGATACATTAATCGAATCATAGCGTGGTTTCTATAGTGACAATATTTTGATCAGTAAATAACAGCAGGAAGTAAAACCAGTAAATTTTAAGGAAAATAAAGTTAATGAAATTGAAGGTAAAAATAAATATTAAAAATAAATTGAATAATTTAAATATTAAACCGGATAATTGCTTAAAATACGATTGTAATTTTTAGATAAATTACAAATAAGTTTTGTATGATTCCACTCAGAAAATCAAAACCATTCTGACAATTATTTCCATTGCTACGCCCAGCAACATTTCTAAATGTTGCTGGGCGTGCCTTGCCTCTAATGCTACTCTAATTGGATATATCAATTTATAAGAAAGTGTGAACGGGAAAAATAGCACTATTTGCAGGAAAAATAAGTATTTATTTACGATTTTTTTCTAATTGCAGTACACTTTTAATTACCTTCAGATATCAAGTTCATTTTTTACGGCCAAATAATTAGTATAAATGCTTATTGCCGCAAATATACTATACTTCTTTATGTATCTTACAAGCACTAAATATATTTTCGTTTACCATAATCTTTTATTAAAGAAATTTCTTAAATTTTGAGCTGATTTATTATTCGTAATAAACTGATATAAATTAATGTATTTTTTATTGTTATCATAAAAATAATGAAGCGTTAGAATTATTATCTTGACAACATAATTAAGAACAAATTAAAGAAAAATGGTTGTAGAATATTTTTGAAATTAAATGTTTTTGGTCTGTGTGTGATTTAATTTCAAAATTTCTTTATTAAAATTTTTACATTATAAGAGATTTCCTTTTAGGAATGAATATTTGCTTATTGAAAGTTTAGACGCTGTAGAATTATATATACTTTTTGACAGCACACTAACAAATATTGCAATGCTCACCGGTTTCATCAAAGATCACAATGTAATATATCTTGATGTAAAATAAAATGAAATTGAATCGGTAATGAAATTGAAAAAATGGAATTCATAAGTAGGAAAATAATGAATATCAATTTCAAGAAAAATATATTATAGTTTACATACAGAAAAATTGCAACGACAAGAAAGATAGAAATTAAACAAAGATATTTGTTTAATTTCATGTAGTATATGTAGTATAAGATATAAATAATAATTTCAAAACCGCAGGCCTGGAGAAACGTGTTAAATTTAACAGGTTTCTTATTTCTACACGTAAAACTTACTACTAATAGAATTAAAATGACTTATCTGTTCTTTTAATGGTTGTCTATTGAATGTTATTCCTAAATACAAATCTATAATTTATCAACTCTAAGTGATGTAAGTACATGTAACCCGTTATTCATTAGACTAAAAAAGGAACGAATTATTAATATAGAATAAACAATATATAATATATATAATAATATAAATAAAATTATTAATATATAATAGAATAAGTAATTCATTAGGTTTGCTAAGGATGATCGTGCAGGTTAAAAATAGACAAATGATGGTCAGCCATGAAAAGCTGAACAATACTTTGAGTGAAAGAATAGTAGAATTTTTTTTTTCGAAGATAGCTCATGACCTATGATTTCGTTGCATAATAAGAATAAAATTTGCGAGATCTTTCAATTGTACAACTAAATATTTATTAAAGACAAAAGCTTAAATGAAAAAAAAAGGAATAAAATAAAAAGAACTATGATAATAGTATAGTTCCAATATGATTCTCTGCATTGCCACCCTTTGGATGGTATTCTCAGAGATAATATGGGATAATAAATATTTGATGTTACGTGTCTAAAGGTCTTGATAAAAATTACAGGAGAAAATGATTTCTTTCTAATTAGTGCCATTATGTCCTTGTTTCTTTTATAATTGGTGTCTCTGATGTTGAAGATTGGCGTCAGATGAACTTGCAATGATGGTTACCGAGATATAAGTCCTTATTGCTTCAATTGTAGATGAGCATTACTGGCACATGGCGTTTAAGAGCAAAGCGATCTTGGAGAAGATAGACTCTTAGACTTTTCAAAAATCAAAATAGCTAATTAAATTTACTATCTAAAATTATTTAAGTCAAGAAACTTTATGCAATAATTAAAAAGTCATAAGTATAAAAATAAAAGTTAAACTTAATACTGAACTTCTACTTATAATCACATCGTTTAAGATCGGGTCTATAAATCAAATTGGATGGACAATCCATAACAGAAGGTATGTTATTGACGCATACCACAAACTTGTGCTTGCTAGTGGGGTGAGGAAAATGACCAAATGGTTCGGGACACCATATGTTTGGTTCGTCGGTCATAATTTCTAGACTACTAGATGTAGTAACTTCTTCAGGAATTTTGGTTTTTATGGTGCTAACTACAACTGTCGTTGTACTGTCTGTAATTAATTCAGATGTAGAATATCTAATTGCTTCAGTACTTATCCTATTACTTGTTGGCGGTTCTGTGATATCGTTTTCTTTGCCTTCTTTGGAAATAGTATTGGCAGTAGAAGGAGTAGAACTTGATTGAGTGCTGCTTGGAAAGGTAGTCGCAGTAGTTTTGATTGTTGTAGTAATAGTTGTTTGAGTTACAGTTGGAGTTGATTCAGTACCGATCTCGGTACTAGTCTCTATATCTTTTGAGTTAGTTCTTTCGAAATCTGGATCAACAGTCAAATTAGTAGTTGGATTACTTGTTGTCGACTGTTGAATTGTTGATGTAGGATGTGAAGTTGTAGTCGATGTTTTTTCTTTGTGATCATCATTACGAGGAGTGGTTGTAAAAATTATTGATGTCAGACGTGAAGTTGTAGTTGAAATTTTCTCTTTGTCATCGTCATTTCGAGGAGTGGTTGTAAAAATTATTGATGTCAGACGTGAAGTTGTAGTTGAAGTTTTCTCTTTGTCATCATCATTTCGAGGAGTTGTTGTAAAGATTGTCGTTAGAGTTGAAGGTACTTTTTCTGTTGTTGACAGATCTATGGAAGAGAATGATATTTAATTATGATTAATAAAAATTATTTAGTAATTTAATCTCAATTTAATTCTTTTACTAACTCAAAATTTACTAAACACTTTGCAGTTGAACTGTAATTCATGAAAATAAATGATTCAATATTTAATTTGGAATTTTTGAAATTTCTTCCAATAAAAACCTTTTTTAATTAATTAATATTTAAGGATAAAAATAAAACAAGATAAATTAAAAATTTTTTGATGATAAATATTGATAATGATGGCAAAATAATTAACTTTACTAAATTGTTTTATTAAATCGTGTCATAGAAAAATCTGGAATTGATTATATATAATGTATTATTTTAGGTATTACTTTTGCATGCACAATCACTGTACAACTACAATGTATCGATCTGTTTAGACAAAAAACATTTTATTTTTTAATAACAATTTTTGGTGATTCCTGTTCTTAATACTTAATGTTTAGAATGTTTGCATCTTTTATTTAAATAGTATTTTTGTTGATAACTGTAATTATGGTAGCTAACTGTAGTTATCCCCATATGGGGCTGTTGCGGCAATTAAGAAGATAATATTGGATTAAACGATATATACTTCTACATTGTTTGTCTTTATAATATCCATTTTAACAAATATATTTAATTTTAGTTTGATAAAAATTGATGATTTTTTTCTCATACTTTTATAGAAACGCTCTCCTTTTATTCTTATATAGGCACGATATCTTTTTAATCTGCTTTAGAAAAATTGAAATTTTTTAAAATTATGTATATATATATATTAGAAAACTGAGACCAGAACATAATTGTAGAAATATTATTTCTAAACAAAATTTCGTAATAAAACGGGAATCGTTTTTCATCTTCGTCATTGCCGCAACAACGCCATGGCGGACCAAAGCCATCTGCCTACTGGCACATTTCGAGACAGATGTTTTCGTTTTTACGGGGTAGCCTTACGCCCAACACTCTATGGACCGGGGCTTACGCTTTAAAGTGGTTTCCGAAAGGGAATCTTTCTTACAATTATATATAAATCATTATTTTCAATGCGAATGTAATTTTCTGGAGAATCGAATATTTCAATAGATGGATTAAAGAAATTATTCTACGGATAATTCTGCATCACAGATGAACCATTTGAGCATTCAATAAAACTTTTTGCGTTTTTCTGTGTTCTTTAAAAGGTGATCATTTACTTTGAGCACTAATTCTTCATTGGTTTTATTTTTTTAATTTAAAATTATTTGACTTTGAAAGTTATGTATAATCGAAGCAGTAATACTATTTCAAATAAATTTAAATTCTTACTTTCAATACAAGAATAATATTCTGTCGATTCGCAATTTTCTGTTAATGGATTGAAAAGCTTATTTTTTGGGCACTTCTTTACTTCAGGTTCGCCATTTTTGCATTCGTAGTATTTCTTGCAATTTGTGTTTGGCTTCAAAAAGTTTCCATTCCTTCGTGGACATTCTTTTCTTTCTGGTTCTGTAGATAAATATGAGTGGTATGAATTCCCTTTTGACTTAAATGAAACCAATACGGTGGAAAACCTAGAAATAATTTAAATGCGCGGAGAATAATTACATAAAACTGGTTCTTTAAAATTACGATCTTACTTTCAACACAAGTATAATATTCCATCAATTCACATTCCTCTGTTTCCGGATTAAAAAGAGCATTCCTCTGGCATTGCCTCTCTTCGGGTTCGCCGTTTTTGCATTCGTAGTATTTCCTGCAATTTGTGTTTGGTTTCAAAAAGTTTCCGTTTCTTCTGGGGCATTCTTTTCTTTCTGGTTCTGTGGATAAATATGAGTGGTATGAATTACCTTTTGACGTAAATGAAACCAAAAACCGAGAAATAATTTAAATACTTGGAGAATAATTACATAAATTTGATTCTTTAAAATTTCGATCTTACTTTCAACACAAGTATAATATTCCATCAATTCACATTCCTCTGTTTCCGGATTAAAGAGTGCATTCCTCTCGCATTGTCTCAATTCGGGTTCGCCATTTTTACATTCGTAGTATTTCCTGCAATTTGTGTTTGGCTTCAAAAAGTTTCCATTCCTTCGTGAGCATTCTTTTCTTTCTGGTTCTGTGGATAAATATGAGTAATCTGTATTCCCTTCTGATTTAAATGAAGCCAATACGGTGGAAAACTTATAAATAAATTAAATGCGTGGAGAATAATACATAAAATTGATTCTTTAAAATTACGATCTTACTTTCAACACAAGTATAATATTCCATCGATTCGCATTCTTGTGTTTCCGGATTAAAAAGAGAATTCCTCTGGCATTGCCTCACTTCGGGTTCGCCATTTTTGCATTCGTAGTATTTCCTGCAATTTGTGTTTGGCTTCAAAAAGTTTCCATTTCTTCGTGGACATTCTTTTCTTTCTGGTTCTGTTAATAAATATAAGTGGTACGAATTTTATTTCTACTTTAAAAATTCATTTGCAGGGAAGTAATGTTAAACTAAAAGCATTGGACACGTAAAAAGAAATTGTTTCTGAAATATTTTATCTTACATTCAATACAAGTATAACGTTCAGTCTATTGACAACCCTTTTTTGTTTTTTGGATTAAAAAGTGATTTCTTGCGTCACTTCCCCTTTCAAGGGTGGGCGGTCTGTTGGCCAGTTGGGTAGTGCTCTGACCATTGGTACTACAGGGATGATGTTTGTTGGCAACTGGCGTACCGTTTACGGAGTTCCAACAGGGGGAAATACCCCTTAAACCTCCTCATCTTAATTCATAAAAATGTTTAGAGTTCTAATTGGCTGCTTAGTTGGTGGTTCGGAATCAACAGTAAACTGTAGGTCCCGTCAAATTAGTTTAAAGTGTGCGAAAAATGTTCGTAGAAGGGCAAACCAAATCTTCCAAGGGTTTGCCAGTTTTATATTTATATTACAAAGCCTGATAACCGAGTGTCTGGCGTTCGGTGCCACAGGTTTCGGGTTTGAGTCGGGACACTGCCATGGATGTTTTTATTAGTTCAGAATCCACTTTAAGCCACAGGTTTAATAGGACTGTAGAGCATTGGGCTGATAACCCTACCCCGTATAAAGTCAGTTTCACGGAGCCTCGTCAGACTTCTATCTATGGGTGGTCCGTCATAATAGGAGCTACACCCCTTTTCATACTTCCATGAGACAACAATGGGTTCTTGGACTTGATCTAGATGTTGCTGTCTACGAAGTGGGATAAGAAACATCATATTTACAATACTTTATAATTTATCGTTGACCTAAAAGAATGTCCGTTTCTTCTTGAACATTCTTTTCTTCCTAATCTAAGGATAAGCATGTAAACTATCGTTTCATTTCGATTTTAATAATGTATGTGTAAAGTACTTAAATAATATAGATAAAAAATAACAAAACATTTAGTTGCACTTTCTCAAATTTATGTTTGTATTTTTTGGTCTACTGTTTTTAAGTTCTTTATGTTAGTACATTTACAATTACATATTTTAAGTTACAGATCAGAAGTAAAGATTTAAAATTTATGTTCAAATTTATTATCTCATATTATATTTAAAAAATTAAATTTCCAATTTCCAATAAAAATTAAATTTCCAATAAAATCATTTCCAATTGCGGTTAGGACAACGAATTACGTTCACCACCGTTATGCGATTATTTATTTTATGATGCAATATATTATATGAATTATAATACAGTGAAGTGACAAAAGTCATGGGATACCTCTTAATATCGTGTCGGCCCTCCTTTCGCCCGGCGAAGTGCAGTAACTCGACGTGGCATGGACTCAACAAGTCGTTGGAAGTCTTCTGCAGGAATATTGAGCCATGCTGTCTCGATAGACGTCCATAATTGTGAAAGCGTTGATGGTGCAGGATTTTGGGCACGAACAGACCTCTCGATGATATCCCATAAATGCTCGATGGGATTCATGTCGGGCGATCTAGGTGGCCAGATCATTCGTTGGAATTGTCCAGAATGTTCTTCAAACCAATCGCGAACAGTTGTCGCCCGGTGACATGGCGCATTGTCATCCATAAAAATCCCATCGTTGTTTGGGTACATGAAGTCCATGAATGGCTGCAAGTGATCTCCAAGTAGCTGAACATAAGCATTTCCAGTCAATGTTCGGTCCAGTCGCACCAGACGACCAAGTCCATGCCATGAAAAAACAGCCTACACCATTACGGAGCCACCACCAACTTGAACAGTGCCTTGCTGACAGTTTGGGTCCATGGCTTCGTGGGGTCTGCGCCACACTCGAACCCTACCATCAGCTCTTACCAACTGAAATCGTGACTCAACGGACCAGGCCACGGTTTTCCATTCATCTAGGGACCACCCGATATGCTCACGTGCCCACGAGAGTCGCTGCGAGCGATGTCGTTCTGTCAGTAAAGGCACTCGAGTCGGTCTTCTGCTGGAATAGCCCAAGAAAGCCAAATTTCTCCGCACAGTTCTAACAGACAAGTCCCTTGTACGTCCCACATTGATTTCTGCGGTTATTTGACGCAGTGTTGCTTGTCTGTTAGAATTTACGACTCTTTGCAGACGTCGCCGGTCTCTGTCGTTAAGTGCAGGCGGTCGACCACTGCGCTGTCCATGGTGGGATATTATGCCTGAAATTTCATACTTTCGGCACACTCTTGACACAGTGGATCTGGGAATGTTGAATTCCCTAACGATTTCCGAAAGGGCATGACCCATCCGTCTAGCTCCAACTAACATTCCGCGTTCAAAGTCTGTTAATTCCCGTCGTGTGGTCATCATCACGTCAAAACCTCTTCACATGAATAACTTGAACAGAAATGAAAGCTCTGCGAAAGCACTGCGCATTTATACCTGTTCTACGCGATGCTACTGCCATCTGAAAATTTGCATATTGCTATCCCATGACTTTTGTCACTTCAGTGTATAATGCATCTTATTCTATATTAAAGAAACTGTCTGAAAAATGAAGAAGCAAAAGGCCGTTTTCTTCAGGACATTCTTTTCTTTTGGGTTCTGTAACGGGCATAGGATGAATGAATTTTAGATAGGATATTTTATATTGTAGTGTCTACTAAAAAATTTCTTCTTTGAATAAATATATCAGTTTTAAAGATTTTATCGGAATCATAAAACTAAAATCCTTACTTTCAATGCATGTGTAAAGATCAGGCCATTCACATCTTTGGTTTAAGGGATCAAATAGAGTGTCTTGCTCACATCGTTTTTCTGTAGGTTCCCCGTTACGGCATTCATAGTACTTTTTGCAATTTGTTCCTTCCTTCAAAAAACGACCATTTTCTTCAGGACATTCTTTTCTTTGGGGTTCTGTAACGGGCAGAATGGATGAATTTTAAACAGGATATTTTATATTGTGGTGTCCAATAAAAAGAAAATTCTTTTTTTGAATATATCAGAATCATAAAAGTAAATTCCTTACTTTCAATGCATGTGTAAAGATCAGGCCATTCACATCTTTGGTTCGAGGGATCAAATAGAGTGTCTCTCTCACATTGTTTTTCTGTAGGTTCCCCGTTACGGCATTCATAGTACTTTTTGCAATTTGTTCCTTCCTTCAAAAAACGGCCATTTTCTTCAGGACATTCTTTTCTTTGGGGTTCTGTAACGGGCAGAATGGATGAATTTTAAACAGGATTTTTATATTGTGGTGTCCAATAAAAAGAAAAATTCTTTTTTGAATATATCAGAATCATAAAAGTAAAATCCTTACTTTCAATGCATGTGTAAAGATCAGGCCATTCACATCTTTGGTTCGAGGGATCAAATAGAGTGTCTCTCTCACATTGTTTTTCTGTAGGTTCCCCGTTACGGCATTCATAGTACTTTTTGCAATTTGTTCCTGGCTTCAAAAATCGACCGTTTAATTCAGGGCATTCTTTTCTTTGGGGCTCTGTAATGGGCATAGAATGGATGAATTTTAGACAGGATATTTTATTTTGTGGTTTCCAATAAAAAAAAAAAATTTCTGTTTTGAATATATCAAACTCATAAAACTAAAATCCTTACTTTCAACGCATGTGTAAAGATCAGGCCACTCACATCTTTGGTTCGAGGGATCAAATAGAGTGTCACTCTCACATTGTTTTTCTGTAGGTTCCCCGTTACGGCATTCATAGTACTTTTTGCAATTTGTTCCTGGCTTCAAAAACCGACCGTTTTCTGTAAGACATTCTTCTCTTTTGGGTCCTGTAAAACAAAATGAAAATTGTTCTGTTAAATTTTATGGATTTTAAATATTGATCATTTCAATTAAAGTGCTTCTAATAAAAAAAAATTATTATATTTTTGTGAATATTAAGGTAATACGGATTGTGAATATTCAAAAAATAATTCGGATAAATTGAAGAATTTTAATTCAAATAAGTTATTATTCAATTTAAGTCAAGCTAATAAGTGATAATAAAATAGAGGTATGTCAACAAAAACTCAAAAAACTCTTAAAGAAATCAACTGTCAAAGAAGTTTTGTGAAACCTGATCTAAATGAAAAAAATTTAAGCAGTTGACCAGTTACATTATCTATGTATCATCCCATTTACATATCATCATATGCCATTCTCTTTTTAAGCATTTCTTATTGGTAGTTTTTGTACAGAATACCTTTTATATAACACCAAAGGATCAAAAAGAAAATCAGTTAGTAAATAACTTTAAGTAAATCAAGGTAATATATATAATAGTGGAATAAAAGTGGGCCGATAAATACACAAAAACTTTTATGTCGATGGTCAAATAAGTTTCATGACCCATCATTTAAATGAAGATCTTTTAAACACTGCCCTGTTATGTCCTCCTCGTTATATTCCTTTATCTTTTTTAATATTTTTATTGAATTTTTTTGTCCAGTCTACACTGTATGTAACATCAAGTGATCAAAATGAAAGTCTGTCAGTAAATGACTTTAAGTAAGAAGACAACACGATACACTTACATATTCAGAATACCTTTTATATAACACCAAAGGATCAAAATGAAAATCAGTTAGTAAAATAACTTTAAGTAAATCAAGGTAATATACATAATAGTAGAACAAAAGTGTGCCGATAAATACTCTACAAACTCTAATGTCGATGGTCAAATAAGTTTCATGAACCAGTGATTTAAAAGAAGATCTTTTAAACAATGACTTGTTATGTAATCCTCATTATATGCTTATCTCTTTTTAAATATTTTTATTGAAATTTTTTTGTCCAGCCTACACTGTATATAACATCAAGTGATCAAAAAGAAAGTCTGTCAGTGTAGGAAGACAACACGATACACTTACATATTCATCATATTCATAGACGATAACATACTATACCAAGCAAGATTACTGTCTATGACAGCACGAAAATTGTATTTCTTACTTTCGATACAAGTGTAAAGCTCCTGCCATTCACACGCTTGTTTTTCGGGATCAAACAGCGTGCCGTATTCACATTGTTTTTCTGTAGGCTCCCCGTTGCAGCAATCGTAGTATTTCTTGCAATCCGTTCCTGTCTTCAAAAAACGGCCGTTATCTCTAGGGCATTCTTTTCTTTTCGGTTCTGCAAAATAGGATTGGAATATATAATTAAAATAGTGAATTTTTTTTGCATTATAAAAATATATGAATATAAGTAAAAAAAAAAGTTAACTTCAATTTCTGAATCTTTCGAATAGCTCTGTAAATCAGAATATAGTTAAATCACAATATAATCTAGTTCAACAAAAATTATATTGTGCTAGTTATATTTTTATTTTTGTCAATGAAATCATTGTTCACAATTTATTAACCCGTTTTTTTATTTTAATTTTCGTAGAATTTGATGCTAGGATTTCAGACAGGCAAGTTCAATAATTTATAATTAAACTTCAAATGTTAAAATAATTTATTAATATAATATTCATCTCTTTCTAACTTTGCAAGTGTCTAAGTTTTTCTTCTTATTAAAAAATTTTGTATCAATAAAATTCAAAGTTTATTTATTTATTAATGGTTTAAAATTATTTTCTAAATTTTGTTTAAAATTATAACAACCACCACAAATTTTTGGATAATATTAAGCATATTTTATTGTTTACGAAAGAACAACAAACAAAAATTATTTCTTACATTTCAAATAATTTATCAGTAAGATTCGTTTTAGCAAAACGTGACACTGAGGTTTAATAATGAATATCATATATTGAATTACATAAACCAAAGAATAATATTTTATTCACGTAATTATTTAGATAAGAATGGAGATTTTTAAAAAAATTAACATATATTTGACATTCTAGATCATTCGAACCAGAAGTATCCAGAATTCTTGGATCCTGCAAAGATCGAAGAATTCTAAACAAAGCTTGCAGATACACTGGCAACTGGCGTACCGATTACGGCGTACCAATGGGGATAATACCTCTTAATCTTCTCATCTTAATTAATAATAATATCAAGTCACAAATTGTAGTAGGCTGCATAAAATGTTAGTAAGGTAAAAAATGTAGTTTAAAATAGAAAAAAATAGATGCTTAATTATGAAAATAAAAAGTAAGGTAAAAAATGATAATTAAAAATTAAAAAAAATAAAAAAGAAGTTAAGTTAAAAAGAAATACGGTACAATTAGGGACCAGTTGCAGAAACCATAAAAAAGTAGTGATTGTTGAACAATAAGACTAAACAGAAGCAGGACCCCAGATCAAAATTCCTAAATAAAAAAGGCCTGATGGCTAATAGGCTAGCGCTCTGGCTGTTAGTACCACAGGCTTCATATTCGAATCCTGGCGGCGGCATGAATGTTTGTTGAGAGTTCGGAATCCGCATTAAACTGTAGATCCCTGTCCCTGTAGTGAGCCCCTTGTGGTTTCGTGAATCCCACCGAGTAATAATTAAGGTCTGCCGCAGATCATGTGTTTAAATAATAAAATCTTATAAGATTACGCGAAACCTTTTTAATAGAATATTGTATAAGATAGGTGAATGATCGTGATAACTATTTTAGGTATACAAACTTGAATGACATTATGATTTCTCACGAATCATGTAGGTAACGTGGTTGCATTGCTCTGTAACTTTAAGAATTGCTTTGAATTTCGTTTTATTCTGAACTATATCTCCTCAACGCTGTCCTTTTGCTATACACGAATGTATAGCTAAATAACGGCTAATGGGTACATTATTTTCAGAATTTCATTTTGTGAAAAATACTAAAAATTATCTACTTACTTTCAAGGCACGGATACAGTTCTTCCCAGTCACAAAGTTCTCTGTAGGGATTGAAATGATTCCCTTCAGGACAAGTTTTTTCCTCAGGAATCCAATTTTTGCATTCGTAGTAACCTTTACAGAGTGTGCCAGGCCTGGGAAAATTACCGTTCCTTTTAGGGCATTTCTTAGGATCAAATCTTCCCTCCGATAAGAGGACAACAAAACCTAAGAAAATACGATAAGTTTCATATTAATATACTATTGTGTCCAAAAAGCAAGACCAATTTTCAATTTAAAATTCCTGGGGCTTATAGAATTTCAATTTTTTTCTTTTTTAAGTAGCTGGTAGTCTTTGACATTTTTGTGAAATTTGACGTCAAAATATTCATTAGTGTTTGAATTACGCTTGACTTTGTGAGACGCTAAAACTGATTCCGCCGATGTTTGAAATCTCTGAATTAATTGAGCAAAGAACTTGCATTAAATTTTGCTTGCGGAAACATATAGAATGTTGCAGTAGGCCTCGTTTGAGCATTCCTATTTCGGAAAGAAATGTTTAGAAGTGGTATAAATAGTTCAAAGAAGGCAGAGAACGCTTTGAACGTCACTGAATGCCTTCTGCAACATTCTATACGTTTCCGCAAATAAAATTTAATGCAAGTTCTTTGCTCAATTAATTCAGACGTTTCAAAAATCGCCGGAATCAGTTTTAGCATGTCACCGAGCCAAGCGTAACTCAAACACTAATGAATATTTTGATGTGAAATTTCACACAGATATCAAGGACAGTGCCAGCAACCTAAAAAAGAAAAAAAAATGATATTCCCTGGGAATTTTAAATTGAAAATTGGTCTTACTTTTTGGACACAGTAGTACATTGTTTTAAATGAATATAATTAATTCTTTAAAAAAAATTATATTTTTAACTTTGGTGTTGCTAATATTATTTCGAAAGTACGTTTCAACAATTTTGTCATTTGATATAGTATCAAATCCAGTAAAAAAATTAAAATGTTATTATATAATTACAATGAACAAAATAGTTAATATTAAACTTACCTAATAAAAAAATGATCTTAATCATTTTCATGCGAAAAAAAAAATGACAGATGTCTCTGAAATTAGAAAGTTTTAAGCAAATTATATAAACTGTTTTCAAGAAATTGAATCATATACGTTATAAAATATAGTAAATAATTTATAAGTGTGTAATACATTTTTTTTTCTTATCCCACTTGGTAGACAGCAACATCTATAGATCAAGTCCAAGATCCCGTGTGGTCACATGGCAGGAAGGAAAGGGGAGCAGCTTCTGTTGTGATTGAGCACCCGTCGGTAGAAGTCTAATTTGACTCCGTGACGCTGAATATGAAGGGTAGTGCCTTCAGGGAGGACTTTTAGGGATTGGTTTGTCGCTCTACGGTCATTTTGTGCACATTTTAGGCTAATTAAACTGAGACCTGCAGTTTAACGTGGATTCCGAACCACTAACAAACATCCATGCCATCGCGATGATTCGAACCTGAAGCTTTTGGTATCAAATACCAGAACTCTTGCCAATTGGTCATCAGGCCACTGACTTTTAGGGAGGCATGCCCGCATGTGAATGTCGTTTGGGAGAAAGTCCATAAAACTCCCACCAGATAGTTCTAACGAGGTAAGATGCTGAACATCACAAACAACTCTCGTTTCGAGTTTCCTCGTTTTTGAAACGGTGTCTACAACAAAGCCGCCAGCGGATTGAACGTCAGCCCTAAGGTTCACCAGTGACGCACATTGCCACTGACCACGAGTCGGGCAGTACGCAATATAAAATATTTATTATAAATTTTCTTATTCTGATTAGTTTTCATTTTGAATTAAAAAAAACCCACCTAAATATTGTAAATAAAATATTTAAATGCGTGTGTTATTTAACATGATCCAAAAGTCGATGTACCTATAAATTTATTAATAACATTTTACAAAATCTCATACGCATGTTAGAGATGAGTATACTTCAATTCCTGTTCTATGAATAGCAAATGCACAAAGTGTGAGCTGTTCCTATAAATTAACATGGTGACACACTTGGCCAGCCCAACTTTCAAGTTGGACGAAGGAATTTTCAACTTTTCACATTGCACTGCATGAAAGTTCAATTTGGTCGGATAATTTTCTCAGTGATTTTCAAGTAAACTTTCCTTAAACTATTTTGCAATCCGTTCTTCCACCTTTAGATCTACCCTCTCACAGTCCAACACCAGTTCCTCCAAATTTCTTCATTAAATTTCGAATCATCATTTTAGTTGTTGTAGTTAATTTAAGTTCTACTAACATGTGTTATAAAAAAAACGCCATTTTTTCGTGCATTTTTTTTTTTTTTTTGGAAAGGAATTAACAAAATCAACTATTAACAATTAACTACATTATCTGTGAAACACAATTACAAGTATGTGCTTTCATTTGATAAAATAATTATCATACATCAATTTTGAGATCATACTATATTATTTTATTATAATATAAAAATCAATTATAATATCTTCGAACAGTTTCTATATCTCGCTTTTATCTGTTATTTATTTTTAGTCTTTTAAACTATTATAAAAATCGTTAAATGATTTTCTCGGTAATCAGTTTCAAAGCATTCATCAATAAAAAATTTAAATAATTTTTATAAAAATAAAAATCAATCTTTCTTACATTATCTTATTGAGGTTTCTTCCAATAAAATATTTTAAAAAAATTCTTTAATTACAGATACGTGATTATATGTTAAATGAATGAATTTAGCATATAATGAATGAATCATATCAGTTAAGACTACTTAGCTTAAGAAAATATTCATATTTAAAAACGATCATAAATTTGATTAATACTGATTGAAATTACGTCTTTTAAAATCATTAAATCATTCTATTTAATGATCACAACATTAAGAAAAAAATAGATAAAGACATAACCTACCTTACTGTGTCATCAGAAATAGACAACAAATCAAAACTTACATTTTCCAGCTAAAGGGTTGAAGATATATAGATTATTCATGTCCGCTTCTTGGCAATCTCTTCTTATCAGTTGAAGTGGTTGAACGTAGGAAAACAAAGCATCTCAAAACAAGATTGCTCACTTCAAATCACACGATGAGATAAAACGTAAAGGATGCTTTGCAAGGTGATTTAGGAGAAGAATGGATTAATAAATTCAGTTTAACTGTTAAAGAAACACTCTTTGGTATATGCGATTCGAATTTGTGAGCTTCTATAAGAATTCGATTCAAAAATATTCTATAAGAACTTTATTTACTTTTCATTGCATTAGAATAAACCACTTCAAAATAGTAAATAGTAGAATTGCCTACATTAATGTACATTTTTTTTTTATTTACAATGGCAAGTTTACAGGACAACAGATATGATAAAAAATAAATACGAAGAACAAGATAGAAACAAATGACATCAGTTAATCCATCCACTCAAGTCTGGCAATCCAATGACTCTTCCATAAAGAAAAGAAATAGGCATATCCATTTCTTCTAGGCAATGTCAGAACAGGAAGAATCGTGTTGTTGTTTGTTGTTTCTTATCCCACTTGGCTGGCCAAGCCCACAAGCCCATATGGCATATCCTGTTGTGATGGAGCACCCGTAGGTAGAAGCCTGACTTTTGCTCCGTTGACGCTCTTACAGTCATAGAAGACCGGGACTACGGAGTGAGAACCACTACAAACATCCATGGCAGCCAGTTCGAACCCGAAATTCTGTGCCAACGGCAGGTGTTCCCAGGTGGTTACTGACAATGACAACTTCGGTGATCTAACGAGAACCGGTATATTCAGCTTGGTACACAGACAATCGTGATCACAGAAAGCCAGTAGCATTGCCGCCGATGATAATGGGACAAACCACCAGTATTCCACTGGAGAACTCTAAGAAAGTCACACTGAGAGTCAGACTGAAGGCCATGTCTGTCGGACTACTTGGTAGGAATTTTCCAGGTTTTCTCCCACACGATAAGCAAATGCTGGGTAATTCCACCTTAAAGTTCTCTAGGAAGGCACTGCCCTCCTTCTTCAGCGAATCAGAGCCAAGTCAGACTTTCCTGCTTCATCACAACAAAAGTTGCCCCTTTCATTCCATCCATGAGTAGACTATTCATAGGATGTCCGTCCCGCTCTGCCGGACACTGAGGATTACCCACATAGTTTTGAACATTTTGCTACCATTTTCAACATCATATTTATCCGAATTAGGATTTTATACTCTCACCACAAATAAATGTAAAAAGAGAGGAAATCTTAAATGTATTGACGAGGATATAAGAGTTTGCTTTTCAAATGCATGCCCAAACACTGAAGAAATCGTTAAGGCACATCAAATTCATTTTCTCTTAGTCAAGATTCCATTTTTGCAACATATTAATCATTTGAAACTTTAAGCAATCATTGATAGTGTTTTCATGAATAAACTTATTTTATTTATATACTGATCGAATTATTTTTTTCTGTAATATTTGATTTATTTATTTTAACATATTTCTCAGAAATTTATATCTAATGTGTCTGAAGTATTGTAGGATTTGTAGGATTTTATATGCGCCCCGACTTCAAAAAGTATGAGAATTTTTTTCAATTATTTTATGACAAGAAAAAAGTTTTCCTTAAGATTATTTTGTTGAGTAATAAAAAAAAAATTGTAACAAAAAAAAATCGTTTCGCTTTCAAGTTAAAGTAGTTATCCTGTGGGTTTGAAGATAGCAAAATGTTATCGTAAATATTATTTTGTTAAATAATAAATCAATTGTTAAAAACAATCGTTTCACCATCAAGTTATAACAGTTATTCTGCATGACGCAATTTGTGGTTTTAAGAATAAATATTATTTTTTGTCTTCTGGAATGCCCTTATCTTAGTCAAAACAGGGGCCTGATGGCCGAGTAGTTAGCGCTCTGACGCTCGGTGCCACAGGTTTCGGGTTCGAGTCCCAGCGGTGCCATGGATGTTTGTAGCGGTTCGGAATCCACCTTTTAATACGCTTTTATTAGTTTCATCTGTATGTTTCTTTGTATGTATGTAACTGAATCCTTGGGCTAGATTTTGCCCTATTTTAAGCGGCCCGATTTAATTTAAACGTTGTAGATTTATCAAGGACCGACGACAATAAAATATTTTGATAAGTTTATTATCTCATCATGATTAGGATCGCCAGGATTAGTGATTAAAACACACAGCCTTTGAAAAGTCATCTTGATCGGCGCATCAGTTTTCCCCTAGAGATCTGTTTCTCCTCATACACATTATTTAAGCTGCAAAGAAACATTTACAGTCATCTTTCAGACATTCAAACCTACGTGGGACAGCCGCACAACGGATAACGCGCTTGATTAGGAGATTCCCTGTTCGAATCCTGGCTGGCTCGACATATTCGCATTTAGCCTTTGTTTTACTCACAATTAAATCATTGTAAGAACCAGTCCTCCGTACCGGGACTTCATTTAAATATTATAGTTTAAAAACACTAAACAACATGCTTTTAGAGTTAATCAAACTAAAAAGTAAAAAATAAATTAATAGTTTAAAAAAAATAAAAAAAGACGCTTTTAGAGTTAATCAAACTAAAAAGTAAAAAATAATTGTTAACATAAGAACATTATTTTTTTGGTTCGGAATCCCTGTCTCCTATGCCCGCAGAGCATCACAGAGATTGTAGAGCGTTGCGAGGGTATTGCTACTCCGCGTCAGTAGCTTATCTTCAAGCTACACGCACCTCCTATGTAGTGTTAAGTGAGTAATGTCGGTGCAGAGCTTTCCTTAAGGCTTCCAAGACAACTGTCTAAGTGTTTGCCAGCTGCATTAGAAAAAAAAGTCTTGGTAAAAATTTGATAAACATATTGAAAACGATGAGTTTCATTTCTGAATGAAAAGTCCCTTCTAATTAAATTAGTCAAGATTCCATTTTTGCAACATATTAATCATTTGAAACTTTAAGCAATCGTTGATAGTGTTTTCATTTAAGGCTTGGTTTGTCGCTTTACTGTATCACACATTAGCGAGTATTTGCATACCGTACGTTAGTTACCGTAGGACGTCCGTTAGCTTTGTCTCCCTAGCGCGCAAGCTCATAGGAAACTGAGCATGCGCGCAAGGGAAAGAAAAGCTAACAACGTCCAACATCTTTATGTACGGTAATGCAAAAATTTAATATTATCTATTTTTATTCGTTGTGTATTACAAATGACACCGAAAGACAAATTGAGTAAGACAGATTCGTATTTCTCATTTACCAAATAGCTTTATAGAGAATAGAAAATCTGGAAATAGATTTAAAAACAAAACTATTAAATTTATTAGCAGAACTGAAACAAACAAAAAAGTTTTTAAAATTCATATCTATATAAATCATCAATTCTGTTATTTATCAGATATTTCCTACTTAGACTCTATTTTTTCGGTTTCCGGATAAAAAAAGATTGCAGATTCAAAGATTGCAGTTAAACAAAGTAATCTTTTTTTTTTTAAATAACCAAACCGTTATTCCCTAAATATTTTGGGGGAAATCCATCTGCAATATTACAATATAGTAGATAAAAAAGACGATGCTATTTGTTCGGTATAATTTTGAAGGAATAGAAATACTACTTAAAATATTGTCAAGGCGAAAGAAAAACAAATTTATTAAATTACAACTATCAACATCTTTATGACCTGATAATTGCAATTTAATATGAGATTTATTACGAATTTTACGTTGTAATTGATTGATATGTACAATCTAAATTATTGAGACAAATTGTTACTAATATAATATATAATTTTATAATTGTTTCAATATATTTATATATCTTTGATTGTGTTATGTAATAGCCTTAATACTAATATTTCTACAGAATTGTTGAGTATTTGAAAATTATTCAAATGAAACTCAGAATTTCGCGAAATCAGTTCTGTCAGTTTATTCATTCAGAGATAATGAAAACTACTATGAATAGGTAATACACATATAATTTTATTTATTTTATATATGAGGATCTATTTCACCGAAACTTCTTCTGGTAATTTGTTTTGATATTATTATGCTTAGTGTTTAAATTCACTCATACTTTTTCTTTCTTAAATGCATTTGTCGCCTTCCCCACGACCTAGTGGTAACAAGAGCTCCAGCGTGTTAGAAGTTTCAAATTCCTTAGTGGCATACATTGCAGTCACTGATTTCAGAAGCAAAGAGACTCAATAGCTATTGTAGCAGCGTATGTAAGTGTCTCTCATCAATAGTCAGACTGTCTGATGGAAGTTTTCTAACTTTTCACTCAAGCAACATGTAAATGCGTAGCAACTACCCCTAAAAGACCCCTGGAAAGAAATTTTCTCTCTTCATCGCCGGTCGATGGTATACATATCGTTCGTGGTATACATATGGGTAATAAATTCATGGTTTACTTACGTGCAACAAGTTCATGGTATACATAAATAAAACAAGTTCAAGGTATTGTAGTGTCTGTCATAAACCAAACATTCAACCACAGCTTAGTATTTTGAGCTTAAAATTTATTATAACATAAATGACGCGTGTACGATTTACACATACACACGAAACCAAGACAAAAATATCAATAGCATTCTTTACATGGAGCCATGGGCCTACTGCCACACAGTTAACAGAAACGCACCTATCTCTCTCTCTGGTCCACACCAAACTGAGACACTCTCCACACTTTCTAAAGGGGAATGAACATCAAGGAGTTTGACGTCAGCAGTTGCTCGGCGACAAAACACACTAGAAATTTCTGTACGCGTTTCAGCAATAACTCATACGCATCATAACTCCTAACTCCATAACTCCTACGCATATCAACGCTTCGCCAGTCAGTACAGTATACATAAGTGGAACACAGAAGTCACTGATATACATACAATTAAAAAATCTGTTTGGAGATAGATCCTAGAGTGGGCTTTGTGGACGTCACTGTGTCCTGGATTGCCCATGCTGCTGCTGTGGCCATGTTAAGACTTTTGATCGGATACGATTGTCTTAGTGCCCATTTATTACGTTTTAATTTGAACACTCCACCTAAGCCTGCTGCCTGATAGCCAATTGGCTAGCGCTTTGACCCTTCCTTTGAATTCTGGCAGGGGCATGGATGTTTGTTAGAAGTTGTAATCCACGTTAAAAACTGTAGTTCCTCGTCTAATTAGCTCCAAGTGTGCAAAAAAAGCTCTATAAAAGCAACAAAAAAAGCAACAAACCAAACCAAATCACCTAATCCTGTTTTGTGTGATTCTGGACGGGCCATACTTGCTGCTCACCTGAGTATTCTGCACTGACTTGGACTGTATATTGTTCAGAGAGCTCGTAGCCTAAGACCTAATGGTCAATGGCATGGCATTTGTTAAATAATAACAATTAAAAAATACATTTGCCATTTTTATACATTTAAGATTATAAATTCTCATTTAAGTTTTTCACATTCAACTGCAGGTAACAGTTTGCTTGCCTTTTCTACTCTTGAATTTATAACAAAATATGCCAAAATGAATTTTTCTTGATTGATTCAGTAAAAATAAACTTCTCAGTACTAGAATTTCTTTACAAATATCAAGTGGGAAGTATTTAAGGGCAGGGGTCTCCAAATTTTCCAGCCTTAGGGCCATACTGTTTATTCCAGTAAGTACCAAGGGCCAAAACCGTATTAATTTTTCTGCCATTATCTATAATTTCTCGACCAGTCGCCGAGTACGCGCTCCGAGCGAGCATACATTCATTCTCCAAATGAAGTGCACAAAGAATGTTTACAGATCTAAGTTAACCGATGAACATCTTAAATCTCTTTTAATAATTGGTACAAGTAAAATTAATCCACTATTGTCAGTGAAAAATCACAATTACATAAATCTCATTAGTATTTTTTTTTACAAGTGGATACCCCGCGGTTTTATTCGCGTTAATTTAGCTTTTCCGTTCCTGAGGGATTTTCATGATAAAAATCATATGATGGATTCAGGATACATGCATTCCAAACATCGATATACATACATATGCGATACTCTTTACCCCAACATAACTACCGAGGATAACCACGGGATGTTCACTAGTTTATAATGTTGGTGGGATTCATTTCAATTATTTGTTAGTTGGTATGCTTAAGTTAAATTTTCTGCGTATTATGCTTGGCATCAAGTTTTACCTAGCAAGTCAATAAAACCGAGTTATTATCATTCTATGTTTTTTTATCCAACTTATTACGGCAACAATAAGCTATTCGCTGTCGCGGGCCGGATTGATGACACTGGCGGGCCGGATTTGGCAGCCCGGGCCGTAGTTTGGAGACCCCTGTTTAGGGGCATAGTGCTATAGGCAATGGCGTTTTAAGTTATGCTACTTGTGATCTGACAATATTTGCAGACACAAGGAATTATGATTCGTTGTCTGTATTGCTTATAAAGAGAAATTAATTTTCAATATTTATTCTGATTTCTTTCTCCTAGTTTTTACTCTCGTTCATAACATAAAAAGATTGAATTAATTTATCAAGGATTGCAAAATTGTACAAAGGCTACATTGACTATAATAGCAAGTGCCATGAGCCTATAATTATACTTTTTGATTTATAGATAAGTGAAAATTATTTAATCGACTCTTTTTTCGATAATTTGTTTAGAGAGTGGAAAACTTTTAAACCCACCGGCAATTTTTTTTTCTAAAATTTATTTACTATTTTTGCAGAATAGTAAATAAATTAAGAGTAAGATCGTCATCGAATTGTTAATATAGCACAATTCAAGTATTTGTGGAGCTTGAATTTAATTTAAAATACAAATAGCAATTGCAGATATCAAGTACTTGGCTGGAAAATTGTGAAATTTATCGTGTTATTTTTTTATTCAGTGTCACTAAATAAAGTTGCAGTAATAAATAAAATTTAGTAATTTAGTGGCAACATTTGTCATTTTATCGCCAAATCATGAGAATGCTTGGCGATAAAATGGCAATAATCATTTTAGAATGAAAATGCTTGGCGATAATCATCGCAAGAATGAATCATTTTAGAAAAAAAGAATGCTTGGCGATAATCATCGCAAGAATGAATCATTTTAGAAAGAGAATGCTTGGCGATAATTATTTTATCGCCGAGCATTCTCATAATTTGGCGATAAAATGGCAAATGTTATCGCATAAATGTTATTATGCAAATTATTTTGATTGTTGATTGTGAGAAAAACTGACCTTGATGGATGAAATTAAATATGTATATTTTTTTTATTAAAATTCAATATATAGATTATAATTAAAAAAATATTATTAGGATGATTGATTTCTTAAGTTTAAGATTTTCAGTTTCAGAAGTTTGAATATTAAATTGAATACTACTTCCTTTAATGGAGATTGTACAAATGCAAGGTTAAAGAGAATGCAAATGCAAATGTAGAAAATGTTAAGAGTACAAATGCAAATGTTAGGTTAAAGATTTGTAGTTCATATGTGATGCTAACTAACTAACTCCCTGGCACTACAGTCCATGTTGTGGACCGTGGCCGTCTGCATACTGGCAGATTCCCAAACAGATGTTTTCTTTTTACGGGGTAGGGTTGTCAGTCCTACACCCGACGCTCTATAGTCATATTAGACCATGGGGCCTAAATGACCGAGTGACTAGCGCTCTGGTCTTTGGTACCACAGGTTTCGGGTTCGAGTCCCGACGGTGCCATGGATATTTGTAGTGGTTCGGAATTCCCTTTATGCCCTAGGTTACGATCTCATATAACTGTAGAGCGTCAGACTTCTTCCCCATATCGTTCCTAAACTGTAAAGGGGCACCTCAGCTATAGACACAGTGATGTGGTGTGGTGCAGTTGTAGTAGTAGTCATATTAGACCTCGACCTACGGAATTCTACTACAAACCACCGATTCCGAACCATTATTAACATCCACGGTTCAAACCCGAAACCTGCGGCATCGAGTGCCAGATCATATGTGATGCAGGAATTAAAAAAATATTTAAATACGGGAAACATTTGTCATCATTCTAAATATTTCACTTTGTTATCTGAATAAAAACGGAGATTTTTTTAAAAAAATAGATAATTAGATTCTTATACATTAATTGTTGTAGACAACATATTAAAAAATAATTATTTACCTGAATGATATACGTTGCAAACATTCCAAAATTCTGAATGTCATTGTTATGTTAGTTTAATTTTACTCCATTGTATAACATAATTTAAAAAACAGGCATTTGTTTTATTCAGATAATTTATATAGATATAATAATTCAGAAAATTTACTCATAAAATATTATTTCTGTCAAAACTAGACAAACTGAAATATGTGATACAATTTTCAAAAATGTGTATTATCAATATGTAATATAATATTATCAATATGTATATATGTGTAAAATCATTATTAGTGTAAATTTCTGGTAAGAGATCATTTTTAATATACCACTTCTTTTCATAAATACAAGGATGATTTGTGCCTAGAAAAATAATTATATCATTTTTTTTATAGATATTTTAACTCATATGATTTAGAAAGTCCTGAAAAGTATATGAGTAAACAAATTTTTAGATTCATAATATTAATAATTATGAGACCTCTTTAATTCACATCTCTAGTCTGATTTACATTTTTCATTTTAATAATAGAATATTTAAAATAAGACAAACATTAATTTTGTTGTTATTCTTGTTATCGTATATCCTGAAGAGTACAAGAAAATCAAATATCACCCGTGCTCCCGAATAATATTGGCTATGTTGATTGCCAGTTCGGAGTATAAATCCTCTTCCGAGGGATGATTTAGACAATGCATGGCGGCTGCAACAGCTGGGCAATCAAGAACATGACGAGGAGTGAGCTCGACATCAGGGCAATCAAGGACATGACGAGAAGTGAGCTCGACATCAGGGCAATCAAGAACATGACGAGGAGTGAGCTCGACATCAGGGCAATCAAGAACATGACGAGGAGTGAGCTCGACATCAGGGCAATCAAGAACATGACGAGGGAGTGAGCTCGACATCAGGGCAATCAAGAACATGACGAGGAGTGAGCTCGACATCAGGGCAATCAAGAACATGACATGACGACATCAGGGCAATCAAGTGAGCTCGACATCAGGGCAATCAAGAACATGACGAGAAGTGAGCTCGACATCAGGGCAATCAAGAACATGACGAGAAGTGAGTTCGACATCAGGGCAATCAAGAACATGACGAGAAGTGAGCTCGACATCAGGGCAATCAAGAACATGACGAGGAGTGAGCTCGACATCAGGGCAATCAAGAACATGACGAGGAGTGAGCTCGACATCAGGGCAATCAAGAACATGACGAGGAGTGATTTCGACATCAGGGCAATCAAGAACATGACGAGGAGTGAGCTCGACATCAGGGCAATCAAGAACATGACGAGGAGTGAGCTCGACATCAGGGCAATCAAGAACATGACGAGGAGTGAGCTCGACATCAGGGCAATCAAGAACATCAGGGCAATCAAGAACATGACGAGAAGTGAGCTCGACATCAGGGCAATCAAGAACATGACGAGGAGTGAGCTCGACATCAGGGCAATCAAGAACATGACGAGAAGTGAGCTCGACATCAGGGCAGTTGCCACATATTTTATATTTTTAACGCCATCAGCAAAAGTTTTCCTATTTTTGTGGTGTTTCATCCTTAATCTTGTGAGAATAGTGAAATTAATTTTGTTGTTGTTGTCGTATCCCTCAAGGAAGGAGGGAAGAGGGGAGCAGTTTCTGTTCTGGTGGAGCACCCGTAGGTAGAAGTTTGACTTCCTCCGTGACGCTCTTACAGTCATAGCAGACCGGGACCTACGGCTTAAAGTGGATTCGGAACCACTACAAACATCCATGGAACGGTCGAACCCGAAACCTGTGGCACCGAGCGCCAGAGCGCTAGACACTCGGCCATTCAGGCCCCAACATTAATTTTAATTCATACAAAAGAAAATTTCCAAACTTTTTAACATAGTACTATTTTAAATGTCTGAGCAGGAAAGAGATTGCTGTATAAATTACAAAACAGATGGAAACACAAAAATATGCTTTATTAAAATTATTTACATTAAAAGCAATTCAAATCATGCATATAATTCAACGTAGTAGTTATGCGTTATTTTTAAATCCGTATAATAAATTTCCGAAGGCACCTCTTCAGTCTTGGATTGAAGATCAAACCAGGAGGGCAGCTGTAGATGTGGATCTTAGACTCTGTACAGTCCAGAAATTGTACTTCGTCCCATGGGTGTGACTGTAGATTATTGACACCAGCAGGACATCTGATGATTCTACCGCTTTTGTCAACCACGCATCTGGAATCATCCGGAGGGCACTCTACTTTACGATCTGCTGATGTGGTGGTAACTTCAGGGAACTCTGAAGAATTTTGAACTGCAGAAAATAGTGTGAAATTAATGTAAATCTTATGGATCGTTAAAAATTTTTTGTGTGACTTGTTATTAAAAAAAAATTTTTTTTTTTTTAAAAGTATGGAAGGTATGACAAATAACATTTGTAAAAAAAGTTTTTAACTTTTTTTTACTACAGTTATCCTATGTGTGCATTTTTATTGTGTAAATTCTTCCCTGGAATGTTCCTGTAATATCAATAAGAAATATGGCATCGAATGTTTTTTAGCCATTTTAAGGTTATCGTCATCTGGTAGTAAGCTAATTATACAAAAATAGTTTGTTATGCAAAGCAGCCATATTATAGTGCGTGATATTCCAAAGAAAAAGAGGAGTGGGTTTTTTTTTTTTTTTTTTTTCAGATTTTCATTTTTTTTTTTTTTTTTTTTTTAACATACAAGGAAGTCAATTTTATACGATGCAGTAGCAGCAATGCAAAATATGCATAACAAAATACCATAGTTATGCATATTTTGTATCACAGAAAACTGTTTTTGTATGGTTTGACTTGTCTCTCTACGGTCAATTTGATAAGATGCAGTAGAGCTAGAAATACCATAGTTATCATATTTTGTATCACAGAATACATACTGTTTTATATGGTTTAAGTTGTCACTCTACGACCATTTTTTGCACGCATTAAGCAAATTAGACCGAGACTTACAATTTAACATGGATTCCGAATCATCAACAAATATCCATGACACCGCCAGTATTCGAACCTGATGTACAAAAGGCCAGAGAGCTAGCCAATTGGCCATCAGACCACAACTGTTTGTAGGACTAATTTCCAACAGATCGAAAATGACTAATCGACTTAAAAGAACGTATTGTAAACTCAGTATTCCTTGGTGGCAAAGTCTTTAAGGTGAATTAACAACTCATGTCTTAAGATAACAGTCTAGAAGCCTTAGAAGATCAGGCTTCTTATTGATTGGTGTTGTACAACCTGAGATGTGTGCAGTAGAAAACAACTTTTGCGGAGAATGTATTAAGAACTAGAATGTAGTCTTACAACTACTAAGTGCACGCATTTAAAATCACTGTAGATGAAATAAAAATAATTTTTGTATTTTTCCACTTCAAATGTTGCAGGCTATAAATGATGTGTCTTGTAAACTTTTTAAAAACTTAATACTTATGGATTCTTCTCTATATACATTTCACAGTTATATAGAGAATATTCCTTAAAAAAGAGAAGATGAATATTTAATCCTTTACGTGAACTGAGTATGCATACAAATAGAGTAGTTTTATTATAATGCGGATGTAAAAAACATAGACCAAATTTATTTAAGAAGATTTCAAAGAAGTTCTTTCTGTGGGGCTGTAATCGGAGAAGTTTCAACTGGGAATTAGTTAATGATGATGAGAAAGAGATTTTTGCATAATTTTAAGTTTAGATTGGCTACTTCAGCTTTTATTATATAATATTATAACAATATACATTCCAAACAAAAAAAAAAAGTCATGGAGAGTGGAGAATTGGATTTCTAATTTGGGGGAGTTTGTTTTCCAATCTTAAAAATTAAAATCGAACCATCGAACCATCAAAAATTAAAATCGAATATTTTTTGAAGACCAAAATTATATTAAATTGATGGTAAACTTGATTATTTTGTATGATATAAAATAGAGAAAAATAAAAAAATTTTATCAGTGATTTTGATATTATCTAATAATTATAATATAGAAATAGAAAATTAAAAACATTAAATAAAAATAATTAATAGAGCAAACAAATTACAATGATAAAATTTCCAATTTTAATTATAAATTATGTTTGTGAACATAAGCAATTTTTAGGACTTACTTTCTTCTGCTGATTTAGTTACAGACTCAGCAGCAAATTTTTGTACATTTATTTCGTTGCTAATTTCAGTTTTCTTACTAATTGGACCCTGGGAAGATACTTCAATTTCTCCCTTGCCAGTCGCAGTTGAAACTTCAATAAACTCATTTGAGCTAGAGAGATCTTTTAATTCTGAGTCAGTGGTCATTTCCGTTTGCTGTCTTTCGATTTCTTGTTCTGTAGCAGATGATCCTTTAACAATGTCGTCTTTGGGTGACAGCGTTACTGTAGATTCCTTACTTTCAGATACAGATGAAACACTTAAAATTTCACCAGTAAGTAGTCGATATTTTGATGGTACAGGTGTGTTTGTTGCCAATTGATCTTTATGGGCGAACGAGTTAACCTCTGGAATAGCTGAAGAATGCTGTTCTTTAATGAAATCTTCTTTCCCAGTGGAAATGCCAATGTAGTCATTTGAAGCTTTATTGGCAAATGAGTTAACCTCTGGAATGGCTGAAGATTGCTGTTCTTCAATTAAATCTTCTTTCACAGCAGACATAGTGGAAATGCCAATGTAGTCATTTGAAGCTTTATTGGAGAACGAGTTAACCTCTGGAACGGCTGAAGAATACTGTTCTTTAATGAAATCTTCTTTCACAGTGGAAACGGCAATGTTGTCATTTGAAGATGATAATTTGTTATCATGTTTTGTAAGTGTAACAGGTTTAGTTTCAGGTTGGACTGAAGTAGCTACTTCTAAAATAAGAATTAAAAAAAAACATTAAAATATTTCTACTCTTGTTGCTTTATAATGTTTTAATTACTTACGTTTTAAAGAAAATATGTTTGGTTTATTAATAATCAAAAGTAATTAAATTGATAAATTAATTTGAAGTTCTTTAATTGCTTACAAAAAGCTTGAAAATACACATGTGGAAGATGTTTCATATATATGGATAACTATTTCGATTCTATTTTTCTAAAAAATAAATTGATGATTACTACAATAAATTAATTTTGTCAAGTGTATGGAATGTGTAAACAAGTAATACAGAGTTAAATTCTTAAAATCATATTTTACAAAAGTAACTAGATAATATATTGTAACGTCTCGACCTATACTATACCTATAACGGCTTCAAGAAGAGGGCCACTTTCAGGCTCAGGGGAACACTTTAATTTTTATTTACAAGCACCGTATATATATATATATATATATATATATATACAAATACAGAACTGTCGGTTATTATACAAAGAAATGAGAATTAAAAATATAAATTTGATCACAAGTACACGATTAAATCACAAGAACAGTTCATTCCCAGGTAGCAGAATTTCAGAGTTCTCGAGTCTACGTCGTCGAATCTCAAAACAAGTGGTCTGCTGCAGACATTAATTATCACACGTCGTCCCACACGAAACCACAAGGGACTCATTTTGAAAACAGGTGGAAACTCCAGCCTGTTCAACCACTTTAGAGAAAAAGACATCACTTCTTATCGACTCGTCGCAAAGTTCTCCTCTTCTGGTTAGTGTGGCCGCTTTCTCAGCCCATGGTCTATCACTAATCATGATGCAACAACTTATGGTGTAGTCCATATTCAATCTGTAATTGTTTCGATCTGTGAAGATCGCACTGACATTCGCTAATTTCATGAGGTCTCATTATCCATGACACTGAATATCTGCTATCAGATTTGACTGACAGGTTGTTCTCATTAGTACAAAAAACTAATTGCATGCAACATGCCACAACACTGCTTATCTGCTGTCAAATTTGAGTGATATGTTATTATATTCCCTCTCTCATGGGAATGAAATGCCACAACTCTTCCCGTGGCAAAAATGCTTCAATATGTTTATAAAAAATTGTAACAAAGAACAGAATTTATAACAACAGAATTTATAAATATAAAAAGAATATAGAAACAGAATCTATAAATATAAAAAAAAAGTTTTTTCTTTTTATAATATTTAATCTCTATTTAATGTGGAAAGTAATCATTACAATTAATTTTTTATTGTCCTTTTATTATTAACAATATATGTATATATATATATTTGATAAATATCCCTAATATCATTATTTGAAAATGCCTCTTTTAAACATTTACTGTCCAGCACTTTTTTTTTTTTTTTTTTTTTTGTCGATTTTTTGTAAGTTTCCAGTTTTTCTTTTTTTAATCATGTGTATGATATTAAGTATCTCTCTTTCAAATTTTCTTTTAAACTCCCTAATGAAATATAGATGGCGCTCGAGAGTTTTCATATAAAAGATGATAGGAGGAAAAATGCGAAAGATGAAATTGTTGGGGTATAAAGAAAGATTTAAAATAATAATAATAATAATAATAGCAATGTTTAGATAATAATTTTTTTATTACTTTTATAAATATTTAATTTGATTTTGAATTAATGTAGGCAAACAAAGTATCACATATCTTTAAAGAACTAATTTACAAGTTCAACATCAACGAATATTGCTTCTACAAAGAAGAAATGCTGTACTACTTACCATAAGGGTTGTATCTTGATCCGCAACGAACAAACTGTTTTGGTGAGCATCTATTTCTTTTATCATCGAACAAATGATCTTTTTTGCACGTTCTGACGCTTGGCTGCTTTTGAAGGCACTCATAATACTTGGAGCAATCTTTCGGGAATCTAAAGGATCCCCATGTCTTTGGACATGTATACCCGTGCTCCACTACATCTGAAAATATCGACATAAATTTATCATCATTAGAGAATAATCATGACGTGTAAATGTGTTGGGGAAAAAGAGTTGAAGAAAAAATAGTTGAAGCTCAAAATTATTTGATTCCTTAAGTGCACACATTGAACCTCATCAATGTACATTTTTCTAATGTTTTTTTAATTTAAATATAATGCAAGCTGGGCCTGATGGCCGAGTGGCTAGCACTCTGTACCACAGCTATCGGGTTCGAAACCCGGCTATGCCATGGATGTTTGTACTGGTTCGGAATCCACTTTAAACCATAGGCCCCAGTCCTAATAGGATCGTAGAGCTTTGTGGGGGGTAGTGTTACTCGCGTCCGTAGCATATCTTCAAGCTACACGTGCCCCCTTGGTAGTGCTAAATGAGTAACAGCAGTGCAGTCCTTGCTTATGGCGTAAGGATTTAACTGTCTGTATTGCCAACTGCATTAGAACAAGACCATGTAATGCAGGAAAACTTTATTTGGTAAAAGCCCAGGACTCTTGTGAGAAATTGATCGTCAAATCTCCAAGTAAACATTGAAAAAAAAAAAAGTTTATTTCAATCAGTAGTAATTTTTGAATGTTTTTTGGATGGATAATAATATAAAATTGACCAATAAAAACATTTACAAATTACATTCTACAATTTTTCTTTTTCAAATCAGTAGTTCCGCTTTCATTTTGTCTGTGTGTATGAGAATATTTTCTTCTTTCCCTAGCATGCAAGTATTCAGAATAAAGCATTTCTGAAATACATCGGGCCAAATATTGTAAAATGGCAATCCAAAATTCGCCCCGAGGGAGGTTACAAAAATTTAATTGTTTTCTCTATTAAAAAAAAAAGTACTTTCCTTCTTGACAGCCTTAGTGTATAAGGTTAACCGGCCAAGGGCTGGATTTAGATGAAAAGAGGCCCTAGGCTATTCCACTTACGAGGCCCTTTCACCTCCCATTTTTAAGTTTGTAAATTACTTATTCAGTAAATTACTTATATAAGTTACTTATATAAGTTATACTTATATAAGTTATAAGTAAATTACTTATATCAGTTTGATTAAGCAAATTACTTATGTTTGATTCAGTATTTTAGTGTTTACTGTTTTTAGAACAGTGTAATTCTATTTTTGCTAACAATTTGAATGTAGGCCCGTCTTGATCTTGAGGTCCTAGGCTGAAGCCTAGTTAGCTATAGGAAAATCCGGCCCTGAACCGGCAGTTAAGTTTTTTTGGATGAATGGACGAAAAATTTTTTAAATTAATAATATACTGATAGAAATATTCTGTAACAACAAAGTGCACATGCCATTTGTTATTCAAATGAAATTAATAACATGCTTTTGTAATATAGACTTCTGATCTAATATTAAAAAAGCAAAATTTTTGTAATTTAATCCGGCGATTGAAATAAATTCGATTAAAATTACATATTTTTACAATAACAAGCAATATAAAAAAAAAAAAAAATTTTAAAGTCAATTCCTACTTTTTTTTACTATATTGCTGAAAAGTCCTTTACAAATAAAGTTGAAATTTTGCTTTTACTTCTGGTGCCATCTATTATTAGATACGTGCAACTTAAATGTAAAAAAAACCCCTAAAATTAATTAATTAAATTTAATTAATGAATTAATATTTGAAAAAACTGTATTAACATCCAGTGTCATCGACTGCAAATTAGAAAAAATGTATTTGAACTTGAGTGGATGAATAGAAAGTGTTTTATGAACGATTGACAATTTGAACAAGGTATATATAGGGAGAGTGGGAGCTAATAGAAGAAATTTAATAACATGCTTTTGTAATATAAACTTTTGATCTAATATTAAAAAAGCAACATTTTTGTAACTTAATCCGGCGATTGAAATAAATTCTATAAAAATTACATATTTTTATAATAAAAAATAGAAAATTGGTTTTACATGTGAGTCCAATTTTAATAAATAAGTAAAAAAGTTATTGAATACTGTTTACCTGATCCATCGGCACAAACAGCATCTATTGAGGCAATGCACTTTCTTGAAATTTTGTCGAAGAGTTCATAAGAAGCACACTTCTTGACTTTGGACTTGTTGTTCAAACACAGGTGGTACTTCGTGCAGTCATGCAAATGGGGATATTTGCCCCAGGCATATGGGCATTTAAAGTGCTTTTTTATGCTTTAGAGCCTCTGTAAGTAAAAAAGTTTTTTTTTAGTGTAAATAAATTTTTTTTAATACATTTTAATATAAAGAAAATATTTATTTGATGGCACATATGAAGATTTTCACAGTACAGTTACCTTACAAAGATTTTTTTTTATCAATTATGCAATTAAAGAAAATTATTTGTGTCTTGTTCATTAACAGAAATATTTTCAGAGCGGTTTGAAATTGGTATTGTTTCGAATGTCAGACATTTGCATCTGAGGTTATTTTACACTAGAAAGGTACCAGATTCCGTATTAATCAGAGTACAGGTTAGGACCGGATATGCGTGTGATTTTGTTTCAGTGTTGTTTAAGGGTAGGGCTGAATTATTTCTTTAAATAATATAAGAGACGTTTAGCTGTCATATTTATTAAGATTACAAAGACAGCACAGCACAATGCAACACATAACACGCGAAACACATTTATATAATAAATATTTACAGAATCATATTAAAAGCATGTTCGTTTAACGGTCTTTGTACCCTCCCTGGAACCTTCACTCGATTCGGCATACTCCCTTTTCTCTTTCTCCCTCTCCTATTATCGGTTCCAATGTCTAACAGGCGAAAAAAAAAAAAAAAACGTGCAAGTTCAAAGTGAAGTAATAAGAGTCATTCCAAGGATCTATCATTTTTTTTGTTTTATATAGCTATATTTTATTTCGGGAAGACATGGTGAATCCTTACTATCAGGTTGCATCACGGTAGGAGGTCGTTACATTGTGCCTACATTTTTTTGAATTTTGAATAAATATTTTCAAGGGTGGCATCTTCTTGTCCTCTTCTTCAAACTAAAAGACTTTCGACCTATTCTTTTGTAGGATTTTGAACCGAATTCTTCATGTTTGGAAACACAACACTATCCCCCAGTCACTGTAGTATTATTTTAACTGCAAATTTAACTGTATGAAACTCAATGGTGACGCTGGAGCATCCTTGCTGTAACTGTTAGTGGGTTCCAAACTCAAGGAAACTTGACAAACGAAGCTGCACATAAAATTTCAATAGCTGGATAAATCTACAGACAGGAAAACCTTTGTAGGGGACCTGGTGGCCAGGTGGCTAGCGCTCTGGCCCTCGGTACCACAGGTTTCGGGTTCGAGTCCCGGCGGTGCCATGGATGTTTGTAGTGGTTCGGAAACCACTTTAAACTGTAGGCCCCGGTCTGTTTAGCCAAACGTGTTCACAAGATGACCGTAGAGCGACAAACCAAACCTTTGTATTGGATTCAAAAAAGAGGACAGAAAATGCGAATCCTCAGTTGACCCCCCCCCTGAGATATGCATTCCAAATTGCAGGGTCTCAAAGAGAGTTTGGTATAGCAGGTCTTCCATGGATGCAGGTCTCTGTTTAAAGCTAGATCTGTTATATATCTGCCATTTCTGAGGCAATTATTTCAAGTCAAATGTTAGATATTTAAAAATTTCATCAAATTCGATGGTGCAATTTGCACTTCATTAAAAAAATAATAATAATAACATTTTGTATATTATATTAAATTGGTCATCTTCATTTTGTTTGCATGATCATTAAATATTAAATTATTTGAAATTAATTTTTTTTCGAGTTTTATTCACAATATACTATTTGCAATAATGTATAGAAATGTTACTGTATGATAACATAGCAGTGAAGTTTTAACAAATTCAATAAATGTTTACAGGAATGTGATAAAATGTTGAATCATTTAGTAGTCATTCAGTAATGATTGTATCACTATCTTCAGTAAAAGGATAAATAAATTCTGATGGTGAAATAAAACTTTCAGAATCATGTAATGTATGCATATTTTTACTAAATTATTCTGACATTTATTTTATGAATTTTAATAATATCCGTAACAAATTTTAAGCCTGTAAATAATAAGTTTAAAAAAAAAAAAATTAAAAATGGAAGAGAATAAAGTAAACTTAACCAATTTATTTGTTTAACTCAAACATAATTTTCATTATTCCTTAGTAAAGGTTATTTACATTTTAAATATATAAAATTACAAATGAATACCATAGTTAAATAGTTTCAAATATTTTAATTTATACCTTTTAGTAAGAAATCGTACATATTTTTATTGCATTGTTTTTAACTAATTATAATAATGTTCATTTTACAATCAACCTTTATACTTACATTAAAATATTTAATAAACAAAATATTTGACTTCGCCAAAAGTAAGTACGCAAATTTATTAATAAAACTATTTGAAAAAGGAGTTAAATTTTATATTTCCCTCTTATTTATAGTACTAAAATAGATTATGACGAAATTTTATCTGTTTTATATCATTTTAAATTAGCAAGCATTATAAACGTATGCATTCGCATAAATTTTACTTTATTGTGATTTTTATTGTTATATTTAGTTAAATATCGTTGAGACTTTTCAAATGGGTGCTTGACTATAACATAACATAAATAACAGAATAACCATAACATATCTCTGTCCCGAGATATAATAGTAAGAAATGAGCTTGAGACATAGGATTCTAAGCTATCTTCCACCACCTTCTCTTCTGTTCTTTATTACATGGCGCGGCCTCGTCTTCCATTAGAGACTTACAATTTCTTTCTACACGATGATATGTTTAGATTTTGCAAACTAAGTAGTTAAGAAATAACAAAGCGAAGAATTTTTCAGGTTATTAATATTTCAAACTGATCATGAAAACGTAACGTTCCAATCCTGAACCAGCAACCCATGCGAACCAATCCTACAGATGTTTTTACATAAAAATGAATCTTGTTAATAAGTTAGGAATCTTTTTAAACTTTAGTAAAGACGAAAATAAATCCCGTTGTTTTTTTAATGGAAAATCTTTATAGAATTAAACATTTTGCTTTATGTCTGTTTTTTAATCTATAGCTAACGGAACACTTGTTATTGTAGATAAGCAATGGAACATTCTATTGTTAAGAGTTTATAATCGTTTAGTGACAGTCTGAGAGATCAAACTTGAATAGTCATCGAATTTTTCTCAAACCGCTTTATATCTTTTGAGTACTTTTTTACATTTACACTTCGAAATCTGTAAGATAACGATATTTTTTAGAAACAGTGATTCATTTTTGAGCAATCATTATGTGCTTCTAAGATATGCAGTTGCAGTTTGTTTTCATTCTTATAAATAAGCTGCAATATTACTTTAGCTTCAGTACGATAAGAAATCAATAAGCAAGTTTTATACATGTAATAATGCATTAAATATATATCAATCAATTATATTAAATATATATCGATCTATTTAAACATCAATTATATTCCAGGAAAATTTATACGGAGTTACTGAGTTACTCATAGTTATTGGATGCAGCGCCATCTACAAACCATTGGAGAATAAGCATCTTTAATGTGATTTGAAATAATTTAAAGTCCTCATTTTTTAGCCAATAAAAATGCGTTGAAATTTATATATTGTGATATAAATAACAGCTATTCAAACATGTAATATCAAATATTAATATATCTATATACACATCGGATAGAAAAATTAATACTGATTGATATATGGAATTCTCACTGCTAATTGATTTGATTGAAATTCAAATAAACTTAACTATCAGCTAATTATAAATATATTATTTTAAAATGTTTTATTACATGAAAAAATTACATTCTGAACGATTAATACGTTATAAATTATTTTATTCTAGGAAATAACGTCATAGACTCTCCATAGTTTTTTTTCCCCCTTAAGTTTCACATCGGTGGGTTTCATATTTCACTTATGTATACCAAGCCCATTGTCTTTCATGGATAGCTGCCCCGCTTTTACATGGAAGAAAACCTGAAAAATTCCCAGCAGGCAGCCTGATGGTCGATTCTGTATATACGCTATCACAAATTTCCACCCAGTTCCCTCATTTCTGAAAGAAATAATTACAATAATACCTTCAATGGATTCGAACCTCAGTAGCCCTGCGCAAGTTGTCAGTGGGCCATGAGACCAGAACTATATGCTGCTTTATCAATTTTGATGTCGCCAATTCATATTTCAGATTCTTCTTCTTTACTGGCATTACAGCCTTGAGACTCCAATTATTTCAGATTATGATAGCGAAAAAATTGCAATATACGACATATTCCGGTAAATTTGCGTCTAATCTGTTCTTCCAGAACTTTAATATTATTAATTTGTGTGATGTTTAAAAAAAAAACTTCGGAAATAAGCTATTTTTAAAAAGTTAACATTAAAATTTCATAATCTCTTCTTAAGCAGTCTAAGTATAATGTCAACGATACTTTTTGTGTCAAGCAGTAACATCACAATTTTGTTTTGAAAGAATAATGACATCATCAACTTAACTGTTTCACCTTATGGTAACGATAGTGAACGTTGCCATAAATAAATTTTATTTAGGTATACTCATATTGGATCTAGCATTTTATTGTTAATCGACATTGAGAATTTTCTAAAATGATTTATCGTGCTAGATTATTCGTTTTTTTTTATGTTTTAAAATTTATTGCAACCAGTGGCGCAACTATACCAGGCCCGTGGCAAATTTTTTGAATGGGGGCCACTGAATGCAAAGTATTATCATTATTTTTTCTTTCTCATAAAGTAATATTTAAAGGTGCCTTTAGGTTTGCAATGCCCATTTTGAATCACAAACTATCTCGCCTGATCATTTAGTACTTTAAAATGACCCTTATCAATAATCTATAGCGAAGATGTAATTTTTTCCCCAGTCAATTTCAGTCACTTCACTTTGGTTTTCATTATGTGCATCGCTAGTACAGGGCTGTGGGGGCTCTGGATCAATGTTATTGAGGACTGTAATACTATCACTTTCGGTTCGGCTAATTTCTTCACTTCCGCCGCACTGTTCGTTCGTTTCTTCAAACTCCATCTTTCTTTTTCGTTTTTCACTCCCACTAATATATTTTTTATTACTAGACGTTACTATCTTATATCCACAATCAACTAATTAACTTTACGACTGATTGCGGATCCAATTAAACAAAAAGTTAGATAATAGTGACGCATGGAGAATCCGCTAAACAAGGAACTTCTCTGCTTTTTGGAAGTCTCTGACTTGCCATCGAAAATTCCCTTTTAATTTTGTAAGTACCTATTTAAGAATCAGGAAATCCCATAACAAGTGAATTTAAAAATGTCCCAGTGTCACACGGGCGACCGCAGGAATTCCCACTTTTAATTTTAAGTACCATTTCACGAAACAGAAATCGGGGATGTGTGATAATATTATTGGAATTAACCGTACGTAACTGTTTCGATAACTATTACTACCAGATGAGATATTTTTTATACAAATGAATACGTTCAAACTCTTGATAAAATTTTATTTTTAATTTATCCCTTTAGTAACTGAAATTTATTTAATATACAAATAATACATTTTACTTTATTTTGTAATAATAAATATCAGGTCTTTCCTGTACTCATAACCTCTCTGATTGGGCTGGGGCCCGTTCCAATTGTACGTTTTACCACCATTGATTGAAACTAAATGATTCGAATAACAGTTTTAAAGTAAACTATCTTCAAACCTATGTAAACCAGGAAATTAAAATTGAAGTATTTTTAGTCATATCTACATACCGAAAACAGTTTTTGTGTACTTACCATGTTTTAGTTTTCCAAAACGGCGACTCCAGCAGTGAACATGTTCTTCAGAACATTTATGGTTAACATAATCGAATGTTTGGCCTTCAGGGCATTCTTGAAGGGTTATGTCTTGCTCAGACAGCATCAAATAAAAATGATGGCACGATGATTCATGTGGAAAACGAATTATGTTTGGATCGGGTACAGGCCAATTGTATTCCAGCATTAAACTTCTAAAATGTGTTTTTCTGGCTTCAATTTCTGAAGCTGAAGTAGTGGAAAAACATATAACAGCACCTAATAAAGTAAAACGAACAACTTTTAAAATAACAGATTATGTTTATCAATTTGATCAACTTTGAACAAAGATGCAGTTTTACTTCATTCTTCTTTTTTACATGACTTACATTTTAAGTTTATAAGCTCGATTTCTTTATTTTCTAATCAAATAAAATACGATAAAAATAACTGTATATGAAGTTAGAAAAGTTATCAGAATTTTAAAATAGAACGATATTGTTCTTTTTAAATGAAAACGAAAATATTTGAATTAACGCATTGTTCTTGAAATGCTTTATTTGAAAAATCTGTTATTTATACAGTATTCTTGATTCAAGAATTTTTTTAAAAATCCAATATAAATGTAAATATTATATAAATCCAATATAAATGTAAATATTATATAAATCCAATATAAATGTAAATATTATAGATAAAATATAAAACAGGTTAAATATTTCGTAAATGTTAGCAAAAACATTTTTTTTCTCTTGGAGAAAACATAAAAGATTTATATTTGTGACAAATTTATGTTAAATATTAGATAAAAAAATTGTAAATGTAATAAGAAAGAAATTGCTATTTAAACTTGAAAAATATATTTAAGATTTTTACTAAATTGATTCAGATTATAATAAAATTTAATATAATCCTGTGATCATTGTAGTTAATGCTTGCAGTTTAGTTATTAATGCTTTTTACAAGTTTGATTTTATGTTAAACTCTTCATCACAATTTCAATGTATAAAAACACTAGTAAAAATTCGTTTAATTAAATAATAACAATAATAATAATTCTTTTTTTACCTAAAATTAAGAGATGATAAAACAGCAAATTAATTTTTGCCATTTTGAAGATGAATAGTAATCCAATGTTTGCCAATGTGACTGTTACATTAAAGATATTTTTGCTCTAAGGATATCAAATGTTCAAAGTATCTTCGATAAGAATATTTCATAAACATTTTATCAGTTAAACGTATAGATAAAAGAAACTGGAACTGATAATGTACAGGTATCTTAAAAATTATCTTCTACAAATATTCACATTCAATAGATCTTATTAATTTATTTATTTAATTAATAACTCTCTATGGTACAATACTCATGCCACAGATATTAATGTGGAATCAATGGTAAAGACAAAATTCTAAATGCAAGTCCAAAATCCCAAGCAATATAGGTTCATAAATTTTGAACTTAGTTGAAGATAGAAGTTATTATATTACAATGTTATTGGCTATCACCACACCTCAAATTGGTAAGGCCTGATGGTCCAGTATCTGGCTCTAGGTGCCACAGGTTTCGGCTTCGAGTCCCGGCGGGGCCATGAATGTCTGTAGTGGTTCAGAATTCACTTTAAATTGTAAGTTCCGGTCTAATATGATTGTAAAAGCGTTGGGCTGACAACCCTGTCCCGTAAATAGTCAGTGTCACAGAGACAAGTCAGATTTCTATTTAGAGGTGCTCCATCACAACAGAACCTGCCCCCCCCTCCATGAGACCACATGGGTTCTTGGACTTGGTCTAGATGTTGCCGACTACCAAATGGTATAAGAAACAACACCATGTCAAACCGAATTTTTTTCCCCTCATTTTGCCACTATGAGCCTTTTGATTTTCGACATTCACTATCACTTACAGAATAATCGTAGCAGTTCTTTACCGCACTACAGGTAACATGCTACACTACACTCATAAAGGCTCGTTCCCACCGAGGCGTTGACCAATCACTAGCCTCTCCCCTTTAGCCTGAAACCGGTTTGAAATCCACCGCTTCGAAACGTAACGTAACGGTAGGTGTTTAGTTGGAGTACCAGGGAATTTCCCGTGACCAACTTTCAACTAGAAGCGGAACTTCACTAGGCGTAATGCTATTTTTGACGTTTCGCTGTGAAGGGGTCGAAAAAATTGTCTTGCCTGCCGCGTGAATCTTCAACGCTTCACGCCTCGGTGGGAAGCCTTAAGAGGAAAAGTGCAATGCCTTCTGGGAAGACTATCAGAGGTAACAGCTGCACAATGCGCTTATGATAACTGAAGTAGGTTACGTAAAGTTTGCACTGCACATGTGTGTTTGTCTAGCAGGGTATTTTGCAACTACTCGATGAGAGAATGATTAGGCATTCTAACTGTCAATTAAAGTCAAGAGCTCAAATAAGTCTACAAGGTTTTCAAAAAAAAGTGACTGTAATGCAGACCAAGTGGAAATCGAATCATCAGTAAACTTTTTTTTTTTTCGAAATATATAATGAATATGGAAATATAGACACAGATTATAGTATAATAAAATTAAGTTTTGAACTAAAGTTTTTTTTTTTAATTCGATAGATTTTTAAAATAACATTAAATTTTATTTTTCGTATTCATTCTCATAATTGATATCCAATAGCTTTGTTAACATATACATCATTGTAATATCTGAATAATGAACATGAACATATATGTTTCTCATTAATAAATTTTATTTAACCCGTACATAACTTGCGAAATTTAAAGCTAAATCATCTTGTAAATCTGCAGTCCCTTGTAATATAAAAAACACAGTTATTTCAATTTTTGCTAACAATATTATAGAAAAATTACACTATTAGTTGAAGCATTTTGGAATAAGTCTGTATCTTGGCTCACATATCTGAAACACAAATGAAGTTTCTGGGCTGAGATGGGAAAAACTGCTAATTTTCGTTAACTGTCTTAACCGTTAATGCTAATATAAATCAGCGGTTAATGTCAACACTCCTTAATGGTTTAATGTGTGGTTAAATTATGTACATGAATACTACACAACCAACAGCATAGAATATATTTATCATCAGATCTACGAAAAGAAATGTTTTTTTTTTTTTTTTTTTTTGTATTCAAGAATTGCATTGAATTTATTTTTTCGTCTGCAGAAAATTAAAATTTTTAATTCAACATACTGGACTAAGATAATTGTAAAAAGAGTATTTGATTTAATTTCTTTTCTTAAAATTTTATATTAAAAGAGATATTTCTAAAAAAGATTTGTGGCCAGAAATTTATAAACATGATGCATATATTAATTAAATAAAATAAAAGGTTTATTTATAATTATAGAAATTCTTTAAAGATCGATGAAACAAATATGGTTTCGAATATATGATTTTTTTTTATATTTAAATATTAATAACTTTTTTTTTTAAATGCATTTCTGAAGATGGCAATCATACTTTTATGAATAAAAAAACGATCTGTCGATCCATCAGAATAAGTACACTCATGTCCATAAATTAAGGATAATGAAGTTCAGGCAAAGAAAGAGACAGAAGCAAAACAAATTTGACTTATTTGTAAAGTCTATTTATTAAACAAAAGGTAAAGAGCAAAAAAGGATGCTATATGTTTGACATAATTAATAAAAATTGCGATTTTTACTCCCTGGAGCAAATTTCAAAAAAGAACCTATTTACAAAAAACAGTATAACATGGTTAGTATGATGGTTAATGTGCAGTATGTCTCCCGGACGATGCAATACAGGCCTTACAACGCCTAGGCATGCTGAGTATCAAATTATCAATCTGATCTTGGGGAATATTACACCACTCATCAAGCAATGCCCTCCGAAGTTCCAGATGGGAGGGTTGACGGGCTGCAATTCGTCGGCCAAGCATATCCCACACATGCTCTATTGGATTCAAGTCCGGTGAGTATGCTGGCCAATCCATACGGGTGATATCCTCCAATTGAAGGCATTCGTCTACAATGTTTGCACAGTGAGGACGGGCGTTGTCATCCATAAACAGAAATTCAGCACCCATGGCGCCCCGAAACAAACATACATGTTGTTCCAGAATGACATCCCGATAGATGTGGCCTGTCATCGTTACACTCTGAACATGCAGGTCAGTTCTGGAACCAAGAATAATTCCTCCCCAAACGAGCCATCGTGCACCACCGTAACGGTGTCGTTCAATGGTGTTTTCTTGGTGGTAACGGGTACCTGGCGCTCTCCATGTGAAAGTCCGGCGAGAATCAGACTGCAAACTAAACCTGGACTCGTCGGAAAACATCACACCACACCACACCACTGTTGTGGTGTCCACAATGCATGCTCTCTACTCCAGGTTAATCGCACCCGACAGTGAGTTGCGGTAAGTGGAACACATCTGACAGGCCTACGAGCATTTAGACCAATGCGCCCTAAGCGTCTGTACACGGTCTGCCTTGAAACTGTCGTACCGGTAGCTGAAGAGACAGGTCTGATGCTGTGCTCCGTCTGTTTCTTTTGGCAGTAACTGCTAAATACCGGTCCTCATTCGGCGTTGTAACTCGGGGGCGACCTGTGCTGTAACATCTACTCACATTACCATCATCTTGGAATCGTTGCCAAAGCCTGGAGATGACACTCTGGGCGATTCCAAGTTCCTCGGATACTTCCAGCTGGGTGCGTCCACATTCCAGTCGTCCGATAATTCTACCAGGTAAAAAAATCATCCAAATGCTTCCTTTGTGCCATAACTATGCGGTTATTGCACTGAAAGGCTTTTAAAGCGCTTGTGAACAATTTTACTTCTTTGCCACCATTCCTTATAGACCCCTCTCTTACACTCTCGTCATTGTGACGTACTATCCACGCCATCTGGTGGTTTCCTGTAATTTGCATATTCTTCTTCAAGATGTGTGTGATAATTCTACAGGTGAAATTTTTATTTTAGAGTTCAATTTCTGTGTCATTCTGAATTATCCGTAATTTATATACATGAGTGTATATTCTCGGTTAAAAATAACACTGTTTCAGAATTTTTTTTTTTTGTCCAATATTTATTAATATATTACAAACCAGAAGGTTGATCATCCCTCGTTTACCATATATTTTAGTTAACATTCTTTATTTTAAGGAGTTTTGTTCATAAAAAAAAAATTGATGAATTAAAATTAAGGAAAAGTAAGTGTATTCTATAATATTATCGTAACCTATTATATCTTTAAGCGATTAGACCAGTCTTATTTGCAAAATATTCACTGTCTAAAAATACAAAATGCCCAAACAAAATTAAAATACAAAAAGGCCCAAACAATAAATAGTAAATATTAAATATCAAACGATAGAAATGCTCAATAAGAATGCTTTAAGTTTTAAATAAGCTAAACTTATGTGTATTTAACTCTACTTAAATTTAACGTAACTCTAGTTGATATACAAAATAACCTGTTCTTGTCGCTAATTTTCCTCAAATAAGCTTTCCCTTTCAAAGATTTAATATTAGCAGTAATTTTTTAACAGGCGTTAAAATCAACTGCTAATTTCAAATTCCTACTATCTGAAAAGTTGAATAGACAGAAGCTAAACTCCACCTAGCGCCAAGGCCGTGAAGCACTGTTAAAAAAGTTTCCCCTATTAATTACATTGAGAAAAAGTAGATGACTCCTACCGTCATCTCTAGCATTAACTTAGAGTATAAATGCTAAAAATAACTATTAATTATTCATTTCGTCAACTGCAGTTGATCGCTAATTATCGTCAACGAAGTTAAATTAATAGTTACGTTAATATTTGCACAAGTCTAATTTTGGGTGTTAGTTCATTAGTGAATTGCAACTCAGGGTTTGTAATGATCACAAAATTTTGTAATGCACCGTTGCTTTGTACTAGTTATTCAGTTTCAAATGGCAATGATTAGTTTGATTGATTAGTGTTGACTGATTAGTTATTTGATTCAACATAGAATCAAACTAATCATTAAATTATCATCACTTAGAATTCATTAAATATAACAAATATAGACAGTGAAAGTCATTTAAAATTGCAAGAGTAATGACAAAAAATCTTTTTTGACAAGAGCAACATCATAAATTCTGTAATGCCACATTCAATGATGAGTAATAAAGATAAATACTTCAAGGATACAAATAGCCTAAATAGAGTATACTGGGTAGAGATAACTTCAACATATACTAATTATAACATACCATTAATAGCTTAGAATAGTTATTTTCAAAATGCATTTAACCCAATCATTTGATCTTTAAAGTAATATATATCTCAAATTCTAATAAATCCATACTCCTTTTTAATACTTCAAAGGAAAAAAAAAATATTACTTGACCTAACAAGGCATTACAACAATCTATCATATCAAGAACCTTCCAGATTATTTGATAGGCCTCATCGACAACATCATCTGGCTGATTAATATATATTAAGTTAAATATTTTAATGTCTGGGTTGCCTTCTTTCAACATACAAGGACCAAATCATTCCATGCTATGTCCTTCGAATCCATAAAGATTGTTTTTTAATAGTTTGAAAACTTGCATTCAGTTCTTTAACAGAAATTTAACTATTAAGTTTTCAAAAAGAATTTGAGATAAAATGCACACGAATAAAAGAGTCACTTAAAACATAAAAATACATTTTAATAATATATAAAACTGTACACAATAAATGGATTGAAGCATAAACAATAAAAAGCTAAGAGAATACTGTAGAAATAAAAGATAGCAAAATATGCTTCTATATTTTATAAGCCAATATTTATATACATATAGTGCTACACTTCATTATAGTCATATTTATTGATATTTGATCCAAACTTCAAAAATGAGTTCAAAAGACAAAAACACAAATTAAATGCAATATTTCTCAATATGATTATAAAACAGAATTGAAATGAAAATGAAATCTTGCAGTATATATAATATCATGATTGCTATAATAAAATTACATGAACACAAATCTGTATGATAAAAATTCTGTTATATTTTAGTTAAAATTGTTTGAAGTCTACAAGCTCTTATATCAGAATTGAAAAATTCAGAAATAAATATAACATTAAATTTAAATCCGCTTTAAATATAATCAATTTAATTATAAATTGATTATTTTGTCATGAAAAATGCCTACAAAAATTTTAGATTACATATATTTATACAGAAGGATAAAAATACATTAAAATCTTAATTTAACATTTCTTATTTAAACTTAAATTTTATGTCTTTTAATGGAAATTTAATAAAACATAAAGCAATTTACTAAAATATGTACATTATGAATTTCACATAAAATTTTTGAAACAAATTAAATGTGCACTCATAATTACTTTTATGGCACAAACAAATTTTATAAATCACCTAAGCTACACGGCACTAACACATTTTAGTTATTTAATATTTTTGGAAATTTTCAGATATTTATAATTAAACATTTTTCCATTAAAAAACTTAAAATAGTAGAAATTCATTATAATGGTATACATAAAACATTCAGTATAAATTATTATACAGTTATAATTATAATAAAAATGCAGGTAGGGGACCTGAATTACTATGATCAATCATATTGTATAAGAAGCTGAATGTCTTTCCCATCATTCTATTTCCCATTTTTAAAAATATTTTTCAAATCCTAATAATTATTTATTAAGCATATTTTAATGAATTAAATAATTTTTTTAAAGAATTTGATTTGAATCATAAGACTTTTAAACTTAAATTATTTATAAATAAGAATTAAAATTAAATATATAAATATATCTGTGAAATTAATCTATTTCTCTCAAAGTCCAAGTGATTTAGTCAATAAAATTCTTTTTACATAATGAGCATGGCAATTTTTAAATGCGAATTTTAAAAAATGATTTTTTTATTCACATTTATGATGTTAATAACTACATGAATTCATATAATTAAAACAAACTAAAGTAAAAAGTCTTTTAAACTTTAACTTGAGAATAGCTGTAAAAACTAAAAATGTTTGTGCATTCTTTTCAAAAAGCTCTTTTCTTTTGACCAATAACAATGCAACAATTTTTATATTTATAAAATGGAAAGTAATTTCATCAGCACCAATAAATGTCAATTAAAAGATAATATAAAAAAGTTGATCCATTTAATACTTATATTTTAGAAGATAAAATAACTTAGAATACAAAAAATTCATAAATGATACTATTTAAAAAAGTGCATAATAATAATAAATAATTATTAAAATATTAATCACATTAAACTAATATGAACTTATTGACAAAATTATATGAAGGAAAAAAAAAAAAAGGATACTTAAAACATACTCTATATCACAGCTAGCATTTCTCTCACATTTTTGAAACATAACAATACATTTCAAAAATCAAATTATTTTATTTACACAACATGCAGAAGGCACTTCGTGATTAAAAAAAATTAACAATTTACAGACACCCATTGTTTTCCATGTGCACATAAAAATAATTGAGACAGAGTTAGTAGATAAACAATGAATAATTACAGAATGTCTAAAAACAATTTGGTATTTTTTTTTAACAATACCATTACTAAAAAAAAAAAAAAAAAGAACAATTATCATCAAGTTTTTAAAATAAAGAAATAAAATTTGCTTTATATAATAATTAAGTTAATTTTTATACATTTAAAAACTATTTAATATTTATCATTCTTTCTATCAATTCAATGATAATAACAGAAATAAAAGTTACATAAAAAGCAAAGCAATTAATGAGAGAAATGGAAAAAAAATTTACTATACTATAAATAGTAGGATTTTTTTCAAATAATATAGTAAAATAACATATGTATGCATATAATAAACCAATTTAGCTATGCAAAACATTTATAAAAAAAAGGCGGTTTAACTTTTATTAAAAAGTATCATCAAAATTATTCAAATTTTAGCCAAGAAATTTCAATTCTCAGTGTTAGATTATAAAGATCCATATATATATATGAATACATATACACTTTGACAATACTAAAAATTCTCTCTTATTTAGAATTTATCTGAAAAGTAGATAACAAATATTTTAAAGACAGTGAAATACATTTAACTCTTAACTGCTATTAATAATTTCTTGAAGGAAATAACAAAGAGGAAGGGGGTAAAAAATTTGTAAAATGTAAAAACTCATTGGAAATATAAATTTTACTGTATGGCAAGGAAAGCAATTTAAAAATTATATACATTCTTAAGGAAGATCTATAAAAGTTGGAGATACATTTGATTATGTGCTATCAATAAAGCAAACTTTCATGAGACAGATCAATTTAAAATGCAGATTCTTTGACTTAATTCCCTACAAAGGAAACTTTTTAAATTTAGTTCAAAGAATTGAAATTAAAAAAAAACGAGTTTATTTCTTAATTAATCATGCATTTTCACATAAAGTCAATATGTTTTGATTATTAAAAAAAAAAAAAAAAGGGGGGTGCATTTGTATAAATTGCAATAAAGCAGAGTCAGCAGGCATACATCTCAAAGCACCAACTCAAGTCATAAAAAGTCAATACGAATACTTGTTACAGGACAGCAGTTAGCACCATTTTTTGTTTGAAAAGCATCAAGTAGCCAAGTGGCCACTTAATGATAGCGCTCTGGTCTTGATTTCACAGGCTTCAGGTACAAATCCTGGTGGTGGCATGAATGTTTTTAGTAGTTTGAAATGCACTTTAAATGTAGGTATCAGTCTGTTTACACCTAGCATGCACAAAATGACATAAAGAGACAAACCAAACAAAAAGAATTAAATCCATAATAGTGTTTTCATGGAAGAAAATTTCATATCAATAAAATAATGAAGAAATTTACTCAATCTTTCGAAATAAAAGTAACAGCCTTTAAAGAAAAGCAAAACTACATTAAATTAAGCAGCATCAGCTTTTGAAGAAATAAACAAAATATTAAGACATTAGCATAACAATTTTACTGTACAATAACATCCCTCTTATACGTCCATGGATTAAGTATAATGATTTCATATTCAATTACAAATATAAACGTTTACAATTAACTTTATAAGAACCAAATTAAATAAACTATTTTCCACCTATTAAAAAAAATGCTAAATCAACAACCTGAAAAAAATGCATATACCAAATTACAGATTGTGGATTGCTTTGAAATATTTCACAAAACAATAAAAAAACAAAAACAATTTTGAATAAGTCTCCTTTTTAATTTTTCTTTCCGCTAAAATCTTTAAGGAACAAAATTGTTAACAATAGGGCATGACACTACTACTAAATTATTAAACAAATATATAACAAAGCAGAAAAATTTCTATGAGTGAAAAACCTTATGGCTACACGCTTGGTTTAAAAAAAATATTGAGATAGATTACTTTTTTATAGGAAAATGTTTTGCTATAAAAACAATAAACTACACAAGCAAAATAAATTTGGATGTCACACCAATTAATTACAACTATAAAATGTATTTAACATGCTAATTTTACACTTTATTTTACATACTTTTTAAAATATTGATCTCCACTTGTCTACTTCTATTCCTTTCATACTATCATAATGAATTATAACATTTGATTTCATTAAAGCTTAATTAAATAATATTAAAATATACCAAAGTAAAACAAAAAAGTAAAATTTCCAATGAAGATCGCAGCAAAAGAATACATAAGAACAGTCATTAACTTAAAAATTTATAATAAATACCACCCTGAGATTCTAATTTTTTGCTTTATTTTATTATTTAAAAAGTGCACTCATTAGTATATATAAAGAGGGATGTTATTATAATATTTATATATTCCAACCACAGATCGTAGGGAATGGTAAACAACCTGTTTAAAGGCAGAAACGGACGAATTGATTACTTGTTGGGGTGCAAGTCAGATACATGCAGTGCAAGGCTGCTTTGAAAGGAAAATTTATAATGTTACCATGCAAATTTTTTCATCTAGTTTTTCTCTTAATATGATGTAATATGAAATTTAAATTAAAATAAATTATTTTTATTGCAATTTAAATCCCTCTTAAATTACATTTCCTCCCCTTTGAAGCCATTCTTTTTTGAGTCCCGACTTGGTCACTTGCCAACTTTCCGCATGATGGGTGGTCAGTCTATAAATACATGAAATTAGAGATTCTACATTAATGACTGATCTAAAGTATAAATATTTAATAGGGCACCATAACAATTGTCATTACAGATTGCCATAACAATTGTCATCTGTAACTGAATTAATATTTAAATGAAAATGAATAAAAAGCATGAATTAAACAGTTAAAAAAAAAAAAAAAAAAAAAGATGTTTTTTTTTTTTAAGCTTGTATTAATTTATTCAACCAAGTTTTAAATGTAAAATATTTGAATTCCATTGCAATAGTAGTTATTAAAGTTATTTGAGATTTTAAAATGATCAATTGTGCGTGTCTAAATTTGACACATTAATAAAGCTGGTTTTATAAAGGTAAAATACTAACAATGCTAATTGATTGATTTTGGTAATTCTCAATGCTTTTAATGATATGACACACATTTTGATGATTTAATAATATAACAAGACAATACATCGCACATTTACTAAAAGCACTTCAGTAAGGCCTCAATCGGATTTTCATAAAAATTTTCCAAATGTAAATAATGATGATATAAACGTGCTAATAAGGTCATTTCTATTAACAATTGCAAGACTAGGCATTTATATAAACAATTACCAGTGTAGCAAGAGCTAACCGATTTGTCTATGAAATAAAAAACAATGCAATTCACTGAGATTTTCTATATGATTCTTCTACATTTTGCCTCATTTCATTAAAAGCCTTTGTTTTCACAAAATCAACTTTTTTATAAACAGTCGATACAGATAATCGATCAGGGGTTTTAGGACTTGGAGATGGCTCAGAATCCAGATCCAGATCCAAATATTGAATTTCATCTCTCTTTAAAGGAGCTTGAAAGAAGTGCCTAGCCTATAAGGAAAAGAAATCAGTTATTCAAAAACAATTTTGCATAAATGTGGAAAAAAAAAAAAAGCACACTATTGCAATAAAATATAGCACCACTTTTGAAAACGATAAATTTATTGAAAGACTTTTATATTATACAATTGGAAATTTATTATATCTTTTAGAGAGACAATACTGAATGACAGATTATTGCATTGATGCACATAATATGCTGCACAGTGATTAAATAAATTTATGTATTTCAAATGCAAATAATTTAATGCTTGAAGTGAGCATTAAATAGTGAGCTTTGTGCTAAGTCTCCCAAAGATATAAGGTTTTTTTTTTTTTTTTTTTTTTTTTTTTTTTTTTTCATTTCCTATTACACAGATAAAGGACTTCCATGAACTATCTCATATTTATTTATATTATACTGGATAATCATGGAAAATAGACAATCAGCTTCAGTATCGCAAAATTAAAATTGGTAAAAATCATGATTTTACCTTTTAATGCAGAAAATTATATTCATGCCTGGAACTATATTTTACAAATACTCAATTATGATGTCAGGGAGGATGATTATAATATGTCCTAATAACATGTCAGGGAGACAGATTATTAGGGAGGAAAAAAAAACCCAAATATATAAGAGAATTAATAATCTGAAAGAAATTATGACTAATAGAAATATAACAAAACGTAAAAATTGTCTAAATAAATCTCTAAATCTTGAGGAACAGGATAGAATTATTAATGCTTCATAATTAACATAAAGAAAATATATCTAAAATTCTATTATTTAATAAAACTATTTACAGATGGTTAAATTGAATTTGATATAACTACTGCAATAATAAAGAAGCTAGTGAATAAACAATAAAATAAATAACAAATCATGAAAGAAATATGAAAAAAAAACATTAATAGAAAAACAAAAACTTTTTTTCTTAAAATATGTGATATTTTCATATACCAGTTCCAAACAGGTTACATAAAAATTTAGTATATATACAAACTTGTTCATCATTAGCTGAATTTCTTCGACTTCCAGAAGAGTTCAATCCTTCATCATCAGATGCAGGCATTTCACTATGATATCGGAATCGATTTGGTACAGGTGGCATGCCATTTACAGAAGCCATAGGAGTAGGACTAGGTGCAGCTCTGAAAATAAATTGAATTTATAGCAATTAAAAAAACTATTTCCTTAGACTTGTCGAATTAAAAAAATATTTTAACTTGAAAGTTATAAATTATTGTCCAGCATTTAAAATTATGTTGCATAACACAAATTTTCTTAAAACATGAAAATTACAAGTTCTTACTAATTTTGAACACAAAAGTGATAGTAAAAATTGACAATTAACTCTGGTTTAGGAAATACGAATGTAGTTGATTTCCTCAGTTTTCGTGAAATATTTGTGAAAAATGAGATATAGGAATATGTAAATTTATAAAAAAAAAAATTGAAAATAATAATTTGTAAATTATATAACAATGTTTATAAAAATAAATAAAATACATATACTGGATATATTATATGAAATGCATAAACATTAATATACATCAAAAAAAAATCTGAAATAAGATTTAGAAATGTGGTTTCTAAGACATTAATTTTTAAAAATTTTTATAGCTACTATCCAGTAAAATCTTTGATACTTATTAGTCTACAGGAGATTACACCAGTCTGGCTATCGGCACTATTTTCTGCTGCTCTAAAAACAAAAATGGGATAGCTCTCTCAATTGTATGAGTTATTTTGTATGAAAAAGAAATTATTGCAGTTAATTTGCATTTTAGTTAAACAAATGACATTTATTGGAGATGTGATGGCATGTAAGTGCATAAATTCTGCTGTATAGGTGGAGAAGTGACATTAGAAGCCAAAAAAATGTCCCATCACTCTTTTGATGAAAAAACTATATCACCTTTATTTTGGACAGAAAAAACTTGTTTATGTTCAGACATAGTGACTTAATGACAACTCTCAAAATCGAACAATTGTTTTGGATTAATCTATGAATAGGCACAAGTCTAAGACAGTATTACTGTACAATAGAAACAACTTTCATCAATTCCAGTTGGACACTATCAGCTCTATGAAAGAAACTCCTGAAAATTTGAAACTTTAATTGAACCGCCTTCAATACAGTAAGTATATCTAAATATTTGATTTGAAAGTGGTCTTCTCATGCCTCTTCAATAAGAACTTAAGAGAGCTGCTTTTTATGTGAGCAGGAACAGAAGTTTTAGCTCTACTATCCTGCTCACATAAATCAGCTTTAATTTGTGGACAGTGGGAGAAAAAATGGCCTACTAGGAAAAACATGATATTGGACAGAAGAATGTGTAAAATCTCCCTTTAGTTAAAAAAAAAAAAGACTATTGCCTCTGTTGCAAATAGAATTTGACTTAATGAAAAATTTTGTGAAAGCCATGGACAAGAGTGGATCCCTCTTCAAATTTCTTGTATTCTAGAAAAACTAAACTGAAACTGGAAATTTTCATGGGTCCACTGATCTGTAAGTTCTCTGTTATTTCTTATCCCACTTGGCTGGCCAAGCCAACGAGCCCATACGTGCTCGTGATTGAAGGGGAAGGAAGCAGCTTCTGTTGTGATGGAGCACCCGTAGGTGGAAGCCTGACTTTTGCTCTGTGACGCTCTTACAGTCATATGAGACCGGGACCTACGGCTTAAAGTGGATTCCGAATCACTACAAACATCCATGGAAATGTCGGGACTCGAACCCGAAACCTGTGGCACCGAGCGCTAGAGACACTCGGCCATTCAGGTCCCCAATTTGCCAACGGCACGCGGTGTTCCCAGGTGGTCACCCACCCAAGTGCTGACCGCGCCCAATGATGCTTGACTTCAGTGATCTAACGAGAACCGGTATATTCAGCATGGTATGGCCGTTGGCTTGTAAGTTCTCTAATAATACTAATAGCAAAAATTTTAATAGGATGCTCCAGTAAGATGTGTAAGAAGTTTAAAATGTTGTTTGCCTTGTGTGAATTAATTTTTTGGGAAACATGAAGTCAAAGAATTAAAAGAAATTAGTGATGGGCATATTGTTTACATACAAGACACTTAGGTACACTATGTTTCTAAAAATACATTTTCTGCAAAATTATTACAATTCCTTTCCTGAACATTGTAGTCAGGTAAGCAATAAGCATTTTACCAGATTATTGCGAAAGTACAGAAGAGATATAAGGGAGAATATTCCATTACAATGTTCACAGACTATTGTTAAATCAATTTTCAAAGATGATTCCAAGAAAATGCATAAGCGACAAATAAAAAGGACAGCAAACAGTTAACAAACAGTTTCATATTTAAAACATTGCTAGAAATATCCTAGGAATGGGAGCTAATTTCAAATTTTCATTGTCATATTTGTGTTCAGCAACCCAAAATTAGTAATAAATATTTATTTTAATCTCAGAAAAAATTTCATTGAAATTTGTTGTCCTGGTTTATTCAAATTAATGATGCCATTTTAAAATGATTCCTTAAAATAAATAAATTTTTTTTTTATAATTTTTAACTTACATGAACTGCTTTTAAATTAATAGTTTTCATTATCAAATATTAAAATAGAACATATAAAATTCATACTATAAAATCATAATTGAAAAAAAAATAAAAATAAATAAAAAAAAGTAAAAACTTTGAGAAAATTAACTTTTATAAATCTGAAATAGAATGATGTGGAAATAAAAGAAAAGTTTGCCAATAAACATTAAATATTCTCATCAATTATAGATAAACATTCCAGACATTTAATCTTATAAAACATTATGTGCTTTTAAGACATCATTAAAACCTATTAATACACAAGAGTCACATGAAATATTTCTATATATAGATTTAAATAAAAGTGGCATTTAATTTTTTTATTCTTTTCATATTCTTGACATTCAGTTTAAATTTACAATTCTAAATAAATTCTTATTTTATGAAAAAAAATAAACAAATAAATAAATAAAAGGAAAACCTTTCCAATTTTGTGAAAATATACAAAAAATGCATTAATTCCACTATTTTTTCCCCTCACCTTTAAATTAAAATTGCATTTTTTTCTAACAGATATGTTTTGAAATTTAGTATAGGAAAAGTAAATAATGTTCAATACTGTACCTGCTTTTAATATTTTCATGCAAAATTTTTCTTTTAATTTTAAATATCCACAAATTAATGATTATACTTATGAAGAGTTGTTCCCACTGTCAATTATTATTACCAATACTTCATTAAAATTCAAATGATTTCTAATGAAAGAGAAGTATTTAAGTTACTGCTTATGTAGCAAAAGCATGAATTACATAAAATTTTTTTACCTAGGTTTGCGAAAACTTCTTTTATTATTAGATTTGTTTGTCCTTGAGCGGCAGACAGGAGGTGGTTGTAGAGTTAAAAAGCTGAATGAATCTAAAAATAAATAATAAAATGAAAAAACTTCAAAATTAATTTCTCTATAAAATGTTTCAAATTTTTGTACTTAATTTAAATCAGATAAGAATAAAAAACTTTATCTTGCAAAAAAAAATGCAAAGCAATGACAATTTAAAATCTTATCTATTATTATCATTAAGAATAAACCATACTTATTTATATATCAATATAAATTCACATATGTAATAACATTTTATCATGATATATATTTCAAATATGCAAGTAGGCAGTTAAAATTTTTCTTCCATATCCGTTAGCTCTCATTTTTATAGTTGTCCCAAAATTTTTCTTTTCTGATTAACGGAAAATAAATTTAATATTGACAAAAATGGCGATGATGCCACATATGATAGATACATATCTTTATAATAACACCAAAAAAGCAAAATAAGCCTGAAGGGAATAGAAGGCAGACACTGAAGAAAGCGGTACTTGATTGCTGTTCATTATACAAATTGAATATCTTTTATTTTTATTTATTTTAGCATATGCCATGCAATAATCTTTTTATTCAGTAAGTTGCAATGTTAATTGTTTTTATTTTTAATTATTTAAACAGATCCTTAACAAAATAGGATAAGCATATATTAAAATAAAAATAAAAATCAATTAAAAAAAACCATCAGAATTATTTACCCTGATCTTCATTGTTCATAACTCGCTTTGGCTTTAGTTCTCTATTAACAGCAGGTGGAATTTCATTTTTAAGAGAAGAAACTAAAGTAGGACTAGTTGGTATATTGGCATATGCACCCATAGCAGATGGGCTAGGAGGGGTAGCAGCATCACTACTGGATTGGAGACTTCTTGCATTATCTGCAAGGCAATAGTCATCAGAAACTAAACTTGGCCGATATTCATAGTTGAATATTAAGTCTTTACTGTTGAAAAGTCCTGGTGGGGCATTCGTATAGTCATGTCTTCTACTTCTTTGTGAAGTACCAGTGTTTTGAGGAGGTGGTACAGCTGCATTAATGTTATCTTCTCCACGGAATTTAGCCACATGTTGTGGTTGGGGAAAATCATACATATCATCCACTGTTGCTTCTTTAACACTAGAATTATCAGCCTGAGAACTGTCCCCATTCTCAAGAGGCTTTGCAGCTTGCGAGCTTTGTTGTTTATTCAAAGTTGCTCCTTTAGTTGGTGGAGGTACATCATAATTAAGATCTTCTTTATGCATTTGATGAGGAAGTTCAAAGTTCTCATACCTGTGCCTTTCTCTCATTTTAGATGGCTTTGGAGGTCTTGGAGGAACTATGCTGGTTTGATTTATATATTCTGCAGAACTTTCTTGAAATCTGTTGAGCTGTGTCTCAGGAGATGTTTTTACAGACATATTTTCAAAATGACTTGCTAAACTTTGAACTGATTTTTTATGAGGTTTAATCTCTTTTATGGACCCATGAAATGATGGAACAACATCATATACATTGACTTCTGTAGGAATACTGGTCTTCCTTCTTGGTACAGTACTGCTAGTAGGAAGAAAGGCATCATCAGGGTAAGTTCTCCAGTTGACTTTTGGGGGTAAGGTAGAAAATGAATCAACATTAGAACCATAAAAATTTGATTTCGAATTAGCTGGAACTTGATAAGTTTCATCATTATCAACTGTATCTGCAGCATGATTTGTATCAATATTGTTGTAGTTTAGAGGTTTAGGATGATCATAGAATTCATCAGAAATAGGATTAGGTGCAGGCGTCCAATCATTTTTGGGAGGTGGGGGAGGAGGCTCTTTTGGTACATCTCCAATATTATCCCCAGATGAATTAGTTGATTGGCTAGTATTTAATTGCACAAGACCATCTAGTGATGAGAAATTTCCATTTAAAACAGGTTTGCCTGTGTAGCATTCACTAATAGGAATATAAGGATTAGATGAGCTTTTCACTACAGTCAAGTTAGAATTGGTTATAACAGTATTAGGATTGGTGGAAGAATTTTGAGGCATAATAAAATCTGAAAAAAAAGGGGACAAATTTAAAAAATAGAAGATTACTACATATGATAAAAAATACACATGTAATTTTATCATCAGATAAAAAGAACAAGCACTTTTATATTCATAGTTTACTAAATATAAACATTACAATAAATAAGATACAGAAAATAAACTTGAGAAATTTTATACCGATAAAAGGTCAAATTCAATATTCCTTTACAAAGTGAAATAAAATATTTTAAAAAAGTTGCAATACACTAAAAGTTGGTTTTATTTTTATTGGAACAAATGAAGACAAGAATAAATACTTTTTTTTTTTTAAATTGTAAATAACATTAATAAAAAATCTTTGGCCAAAAGTTTGAGATACTTAAAAAAATTTTTTTTTTTCAATACAACATTTACAATAAATAAAGTTTTACAATCATCTTAAAAAAAAAAAAAGCACTTTTCTGCAAAAAATTTTAAAACTAGTCTTGATATTTTTATGATTAATAAATGAAATTCAATAAGAAAGCAGTTTTTATTTCTTATTCCTAATTTGAATAGCATGAAACTTATTTTTATGAATGATATCTTATTGTGCTTATAATCTTGTAAAAAAACAATTTTCATTTAAAAATTTCAAATTACTAAAACTTAACTTAAAGTTTCGAATAACATTAGCAAGTAAAAAATAAAACCTTATATTAAAGCTGTCAAAAGATAAATGCTAACATTGAACTGTGCAATGTATTTTGTATGTTGTCAAGATACAAATCCACATATTAATAGAAAAATAACTAAAGAAAAAGGGGACAATTCAATGAATCCACAATTTGTAAATCAAAGAAAAATATTTTCAATTGGCCGAGGACAATCTAAGGTAACTGGATGTCAAATCAGTGCAAAAATGGAAGATTTACAAAAGGTGTAAAAAGTGGCTTTGTGAAAAAATTAAAACCTTAAGGTTAAAAAAAAAAAAAAAAAAAAAAAAAGAGGGAGAGAGGTTCTTAAGTACATTATAGTGAAAGATTTTTTGATAAATCTTTCTATCTGATGAATGCAGGGCATTAGAATTATTATTTAAAAAAATAATTGATGAAACCAACAGAGATGACCCTAATTTTAGCCCAACAATATAATAAGCCATTCATTATGAGTCTGAAGAAGGCAAATTTTTATAACAGTATTGACATTTTAGACTAGCCACCAAAGCCCCTATACTTTAATGCAATAAAACATTTATGATAGATGTTATATAAGAATTTAAAAAGTCTATGAACATTCTCCTAAGAGTATGGAATGGTATAAATGCAAAAGATATATAGAGGAGAATGCTTAGGATCACAGTAACTGCTGCTGGTTTGGTCTTAAGGGCAATATTATTGAAGATTAAATTTCTATATATTTATTGCCTATACTTTAACAATAAAAATCTTATTATTTAATCTGCAACTATTTTGAAATAAATATGTTTTTAAAAAGTGCCTTTTACTTTTGGCCAACTTTATGCAACTACTTTTTTTTTTTTTAAAATAAATTATATGTTTATTACATAATTAAATTTAATGATTATCCATCAATGGGAAGATAATTTTTAAATTATAACTTTTATTAAAAAAAAAAAAAAAAAATCTTAGTGAATGTAACTTTTTTTTTAATTTTAACTAATGTTAAATAACGTTAATACCATTATTCTACAACTTTAAGCAATTATGTTAAGAATAAATGATAATGATACCTTCTTCTGTATGAATTTTAAGTCCACAGACAGAACAAATGCATTCCACCCACTTATACATGTCAGCTTCTGTTTCTGCTAAAAGATAGTAAGTCCTTTTTGGCGTTCTTATATCAAACATATATTGGTAACCAGCAACTTTACTATCAACAGGTAGTCCTGCGTCAATCTATAAATGCATGCCAAATAATCAGTAAATAAATAATGGAGCATAAAATAAACATAATACCTAAATTTAAAATCCTTCTCTATTGTACAATAAACAAATTTAAGAACTAATTTTCTTTTCCCTGAAAATCACATGAAAGGCATGATTATATATATTTTTTTATCAGATTTCTTTTTATTTAATATAAAAGTTATGATTATGCTATTATAAAAAATTATATTGGATAACAAACAATATTACTTATAATCGAAAAGGAAAATGTCGGAAACAGCTTCAAATTATTTAAAATGACAATTGTTAAGCACTAACACACAATGATAATAAATAAAGATTTATTTAAAATAGTATTTCACCTGTTCACATTGATCTAAGTCAATTTTCCCCTTTAATTTTTTACAGGTACTGTCAGTAAAGTATTCCAAAATAAACTGCCCAGGAAGCAATCCAGAATGCCTCAAAACAAACCATCTCTGTCGCCATTTCTACAAAAGAAAAATTTAAATATTGTAATAATATAATAACTAAAATTTATTATAGCTATAAATTTTTAATAAGTTGAAGTCATTTGAAATAACATGCGATATTATAAAAAGTAATTTCATTTTTAAATCTTTAATTTTTAATGTACTTATTTTATAAACAACGAGCATTTAAATATTTGTTTGTATGAGAAAAAAAAATTATTTTGTTTTAAAGTAGTCAAGTTTTTGTATTTATCACTAAGCAGAAGTTAACAGCTAACTAAGCAGAAGTTAACATTCTGCTGAAATCAATAAGAAAAACTGCAAAAATAAATATTTTTTCAATAAAAAAAATTGTTAGGAAGATAAAAATTTTCCTTTCTTTCTAATGATAATTGATAACAAATTAACCAGTTTTAATGGAATTATATATTGAACTATTAATTTTTATTTCATTATTTTATTAGTCAGTTTATTATTTATTTCAGTTTTTTTTCTCATTTTAACTATATATAAGGTAAACTTGAATTGCACAGAATAAACCCAATATCTATGTGTGAAAAAAAAAAAAAAAAAAAAAAAAATTTTTGAGAACATTCTACATAGTAATAACAGATCTTGATTAATAGTAGGTAAGGTTATCAAATTTAAATATTACTTTTTTTTTTTTTTTTTTCCTATAAACACGATTACTTTTATATATAATATATACATTTCCGAGTAAAAGCTGATTTGTGTATAATCCGAAATAGGGAAAAAAATATCCAGTAAAATTCATTATTTACGGCATTCTATTATTATTTCTGGTGTATATTTTAGTACTTTCCTGTTAGCTGAGTGCAAAATACGCCACCAACAGATTTTTCGTTTTGGCGACGAAGCAACAAAGCAGCAATATAAACAATTTCAAAAATAAAACAACTTATTTTTATAAAACAAATAACTCCTTTCATAAAAATTTTATTTTTTCATAAATTTATAAACCAAAGAAATAAAATGTGCCTCATTTAACGATATTTGACAGGTAGATCGCTAACTCCACATTAATGGAAAAGTACCAACATTTTTTTTGTGAGATTAGTCGATCCGTATACAAGCCGGCTCCAGTGCTTTAGTTTTAAAAACTTCTAAGAATTCTCAGCTTACACACGGAAATATGCGATATATATATATATATATATATATATATATATATATATATATATATACCATCATGATATATAACACCATCATGGCATACCAAAACAAAAATTAGGAGTGTCTCCCATTCAAATATCTCAAAACAAAAAAAGTAGAAATAAATGATCTAAGAACCGAATTGAACATAAGTTGCAGCAACGAAACTCTGAAAACCATGTAATAAATATAAAGATCAAAATGTTTAATGGCAAAACTGCAATAACAGATAAGATAAAAAAAAATGCATAAAATATACAATGACATAGTTTGAAAAGATGCGGAAATCCATAAAACGGGATATAAATTAGTGAGCCCAAAAGAAAAGAAAATATCCCGAGGACAGCTTTATCAAGAAATATGTACCGACACGAAATTATAAACTATATTATTTCTGCTCGCTAGATGACTGTATCCACAGCAGAGACACATCACATGACAGAAAAATATTAACAAGAATGGACAAGAGAATTTTTCAAAAGCACAGTTCTTATATCCTTTATACACAAACTCTGCTTTTAAAAATATATTTTTTTCCATTCTTGTAGATATTTTGAGTGCGTCTGTAAGCTTTTACATTTTCTATATTTTTTATCCTATATATTAATCACAAAAGTAAGTATTTCATATAAGTAATAAAGTTTAAAACTTTCACATAAAAACACAATATGCATAAATGTATTGTTGGATGCTGCTACTTTTTTTTTTTTTTTTTTTTTTTTTTTTTTTGGTATATTAAATGTTAAGAAAAAAAGAAATTAAAAATTAATGCAATTTTATTATCAAGCTGATATTTTTTTTTATTTATCAATAAAAGAATATAGTATGCATGTACTGTGAAAGTTAAAATTGCCAAGCGTTACATTAAAGCTGCCAAAAAGCTTATTAAACTTGGTGCATTCCTTCAAAATTTTCAGTAAAATACTAAAGTTTAATATAATTTTCGGGCAGTTGGGTATTAAATATTTCTAGGATTTATCAATAATTCCGCAAAAAAAGAACTCTTACAGAGGATTTAATAATAAATGGTAATCGATTGAAAGTTTCGATGGTAAATCGATAAAATCGCTGCAACGATGCAAAAAGTTATCGAAAGTTTCAATCTGAGAGGCAAGGCTCAAAAGGCAATAACTAAGAGGTAGAGTACATCCAAGAATAGAGAAATTCGAATTGTTACAAAAAAAGTTGTCAAAAATGAATAGAAAACTATTTTAGTATCTTGCAATCACGAGACAATTCCGTCGTGCTTTGCGCAAGACAGGACATCAATGTAGAGTTATGCTAAGAAAAAAGCCCATAAGCAGAGAAGATGCTTAGATTTGAAAAATTAACATGAAAACCCTGACTAAACGTTCAGGAATTTTCGGATGAGACTAACCACAAAATTCATGGACCAGAAAGCCACTTAAAAGATTGGAGAAAAACAATCGAATCGTTAAGGACAAGTTGTCTCCAGTTGTACAAGAAATAGCTTCACAAAAATGTTTGAAAACAGCTCATTTTTTTTCCTAATTCACTCGTATGATTTATATAATTAATACCATCGTATGATTTATATAATTTCTTCTTCTTCATTGGCGCAACAGTCCCATGGTGGGCCCAGACCACCTGCCTACTGCATTTATATTATTTAGATATTTAAAAAAAAAATTAAAATTGACGTACCATAACCATAAACTTCTTCACCAGAATAAATTTATATAGCTGCTTAATTAAATATTAATAATTATATTTAATTTTATCAACAATTAAAAAGGTGCTTAAAAATAAAAATTACTACGCAAATAAAATTTCATTTAAAGTAAAAGAATTAAAAGTCTCATGGCCGTGTGACTAGCGCTCTGTACCACAGGGTTAGGGTTAGAGTCCCGGCGGTGCCTTGGGTGTTTGTAGTGGTTCGGAATCCACTTTAAACAGTAGACCTCGGTCTTCTATGACTGTAGGACTGACAAATCTATCTCATAAACAGAAAAAAAATTATCATGTTTCGTAATTTTGCAGAAGGCCTTAGCCCACCATGGGGCTATTGCGTTATAGAAAAGACCGAAATAAAAAATTCGGTATAATTAGGGACTATTTGCAGATGTTCAATATTTTTTCTAAATTATTTTAAAACACAGCTCGACATACTTACTTTAGTGACTTGCTACATATACAGAAAAAATTACGAATATATATATATTTTTAAATGAAAAGTCGTGATTTAATGACATAAAAGGTAAATTGTCAGATTTTAATAATGTAAGCACGTTGAGATACATATTATTTATAGATATGTACACAGACAATATTTTTTAAATAATAGGTAAATAACTTTGAAAAGTGCAAAAAAAAATTGAGCTCACAGAATTGTGAGTATATCTTTGAAATTGTTTGTTTTTTACAACTATTAAATATATTGTACAAAATGAGATCAATTCACAAGAATATAATTCTGTACCAAAATTATAATTTTTTAATTAGATAAGATTGTGTAATAAGATGAGAATGATTATCGAACGATTCTAATCTTATTACACATTCTTAATAAGATAATTAAGTCAATAAGCTAAAAGGTATTGCAAAGAAATAACATTAGAGGTTTGGTTTGTCGCTCTACGGTCATTTTGTGCGCACTTTAGGCTAATTACACCGGGACCTACAGTTTAACGTGGATTCCGAATCACTAACGAACATCCGTGCCACCGCCAGGTTTCGAACCTGAAGCCTGTGGTACCAAAGGCCAGAGCTCTAGCCAATTGGCCACCAAGCCGCTTTTGAGCGGAGAGAAGAATTTTACATCGAGTCAAGATGGTTTATAAACCAAACTATAAAAATTGCTTGAAATACTTCCAAACTTGAGATGTCAATTTCTGCTGGAATTGTATACAGAAAAGTTGTTTATAATGACACAGGAGCTGAAGAAAATCAGTTTTTGAGTTTTTTCAGTTTTTTTTTTTGAAGGAATAGAACCATAACTTAGTTTAGAACCCAAAATTTTGAAAAGTAAGTTCACATTTTTTTTGGAAGTGACAAGTATCGTACAATCTTGCAAAACCTAAATTATGTTCTCTCGTTAAAAATATTAAATATCAACGGCAAAGAATCGCACAGAGTTTTGTAATGGTTTGAAACTGTACATCAAATTTGTCTTCATTGATGAAATCATAATTAAAATACAACTAAATTATACATTGATAAATTCGGACAAACGGTATTGATGAATTCGTATTCAGATCAAAATTCGTATACTGAAGGAATTGATTGTTGTATCAACTATAAACGTTTTTTTTTTTTTTTTCACGAATAATAATGAATAACTGCCTACGATAATAAAATTTTACTATTTTCTTTATTGATGCTCTTTTTTTTAAATCAAAATATGATTTTTCATTAAAAAAAAAAAAAAGGGTATTCTCTATTTAGTTAATCACTGTATTCAACATTAATTGACGAAAGACAAACTCACTTTTTTTTTTTATTTAAAATTATACTTTTTTTGTTGATGAATGCTTTAATTTTATTTAATCATCCTCAATTTTATTTCATCATTACCATCCTCAATTCGTCTTTTTTGAAAAAATTATTTAAACAATAAACTTTATACTTTTTTTTTTTTTTTTTTTATAAATAAAATACATAATGTACATTTCGTCTTTAATTTGATCAGAATAGATTTTTTTTTTTTTTTTTTTTACAAATGCAGGGTTTTTTTCAAATTGCTTAACGATATAAAATAAAATGCATTACCACAAATGAAAGATCTTTCATTAAATTTGAGGCATTATTACAAAATTACAGATGAGAAAGCAAATATAATATTTTCCAAGGACTGATCAATACCATAGTGCAAAAGTGTTTTAAAAATAAAACTTTTCAATACTTAGCTCTAACTCGCTACAGCATAATTTCAATTATTTATATTGAAATTAATACGTTATTAATTTAATAACACATGCAGAAAACTAAGCAAAAAAATTTATGAAGCACATATCAAAATTAAATGTTTGTAAACTAGAGATCAAGCCCAATTTCACAATGAAATGAAAAAAATAAGCTATATTAGAAGCAAAAAAACCCCACATAAATGGAAATGTAATGATAATTATTTCCTTTTATTTTTTTACTTCCCTTTGCATTTTTAATTAAAATAAAATTTGTTTTAATGACGTAAGCATTAAAAAAAAAAAAAAAAAAAAAAAAAAAATTTTTCATTTTTAAAATAATGCATGAAAAAGTAATAATTTTCTCACCGTAATAATCTTAAGCGACAATCATTTGGATGATCTATTCCACTTTGAAATCCAAAGATTTGTGGTTTATCACAAAATCTATAATTTCTATAAAATTAGATGTCTCATACGATTTATAAATCCAAAGTGATGAAAAATGCACCCAAAAGAAGTTAGGAAATTACGTTCACTAATTCAATGCACATTATTGACAAAATGGTCACTAAGTTTCCAATGATGAGCATTAAAAATGCGTACAAAACATGGTTTCAAATTTAAAATATATTCATTATGTAATAGTTTTAATCATTTTAAAATGACAATATATTTTTTTTATTAACTTTACAAGAAATTCTAATGGTTACTTCACATGACTTTTTAAAAATACAATTACAGCAACAACAATCATGCCTCGATAAAACATCTTTTACAAACTCAAATGATCGGAAAAAGAAAAAAAAAAAAAAAAGATTTATGTTGGGATTAAATAAATAAAAATAACACTAATAAAAAAAATCCCAGTTTTCTTGCATGCATCATAATAATCTTTTTCACTTGGAGACAAATAATCAATAAACACATGCCCACTATGAACAAGAGACAATCTTAAAGAATGTGGAAAATGTCAAAAAAATATATATTTATATGTATTTAATGCAAAACCATTGGCTTCAGAAAACAAAAAAAATATCCTGGAGTGAACTTGATTGGAAATAGAAACAGGAAGTAGAACTGGACTGTTTACCAAGAACGGAAGTCACACAGGAAGGGAAAGTGGAAGATAAGCGTTAAAACTCAGAAAATTTCTAGAGAGAACTCAAGTGCTTTGTGACAAATATTTATTTAACCTTTTACATAATGTCCAAAGAAATCCAAGATAGGTAAAGAACGAATATAAATCATAAATAAAGACAAATCGCACTGTTCATGCAAAATACAAGAAATATCTTTATAATTAGGTTGTCAGCTGTATGATTTGCCAAAAGTCATTAATTCCAAGCAATATAAATGATAATTAGATTCCAAACATTGATAAGGTATCCAAAATACATATCTGACACCTTTGACATCTAATGAATTAATGTATATATTTTTTAAAAGAACTTCTATTGTTTTCTTGCCTGATAATAAAGGTTAGATACAAACTATCGTAAGATCAACTAACTGCAAGACTATTTTGCAATGTGGCGTCTCGTGGCTGTCTCCAACAGTTGCAATGTGGACATTGTTGCAATCATTAGTTTCGCGCCACTGTCTATGTTTGATTTTGAAATCAACCCTAATTAAAAGTATAAACAAAAAGTTAATTTAGCGTCAGAATTAGCATTCGTTTATACACACAAACTTTAGTATGATTTTTTTTTTTTCTTCTTGTACTCATATTTAAAGTCTTCGCATGATGCATACCCATATTATGAAATCTCTAGGTTATATACGATAAAGATAATGGCGATATAACATTCATTTCACATCACGATGCTATATAGTTGATTTCCAATCTGCATTTCTAATGACGCAGATTATGGCGGTATTGAAGTAATTTAGTAAAGATTATGGTATAATAATTTCCATAGTTCTGACAGCTGCGTTTTCAGCAAGCCTCATATTATGAAATTATTATGATTTATAATCATATAGTTATGATTATATTAAGATTTCGTAAAAATAAAGACAAGATAATTAATATTAAAAAATTAAGAGAGAAAAGAACGCAACTTGTATTCTCTCAAACCCCTAGTAGGTTTCGTTTGTTGCTCTACGGTCATCTTGTGCACGATGGCTAAACAGATGGATAACATAACATAAACACGACGGCTAAACAGACCGGGACCTACAGTTTAAAGTGGTTTCCAGACCATTAACAAACATCCATCCGAACCTGTGGTACCAAAGGCCAGAGCGCTAGCCAAATTCGCCAACAGGCTGCTCAAACCCCTAGTAGGAAATCACAACTAGAAAAAATATTGGTGTATATATGTTATAATAAGTTATATGTTATAAATATATATATATATATATATATATATATTTTAATCAAAAAGAATGAACTTAAAAAAAAGGAAGAAAATAAAATTTCATGAAATTCTGTTCACTCGAAACAGTGTTTGGAAAACAAGTATTGATTTGAAACGTGCTAATGAGATGGTAAATGTTTTCAAACGCCAGATTTCAAATCGATAAAAGGATTTTAAGTGCATGAGCATTTCTCATTCTGTTTACTGCGCGATAAAATAGAAATACCGTTTGTGACGTAAAGCAACAATAAACACTGATAGGCAACATTAGAAGTTCCTATTTTAAAATACTATGTACTTTTTGCAACTGTATTTTATTAGTTAATATTTAAAAAATAATTTAGTTTCAGAACTTTTCATGTCAAAGACTGAGAAAAATGTATTATTTTGATTACTATTATGTATTAAATTTTGGATTCCATAATATAAGGAGAGAAAAAAAAAACTTTAAACTACAACTGATAATTGTTGTCGATCGAGAATTGCCTTTTATTAAAAACTAAAATTTTTTATTTCTTTAAAAAGCAGTATTCAGAACAAATGTTTCATTCTTTTTTTCATCCCTGCACTTTTTAAAATGTACGCTTATGTAAATATTTAAAAAAATCGCATTTTGTTGAGTAGTTGTATCTAAGCAAGTTTAAACATAAATCGGGAGAAAAAAGATGGCTAGAACTCCATACCATTAACCAATAAACCCATTATTGAAAATATGGCATTTCGTTATTTTAAAATGCATAATCCACATTAAAGTTTTTGCAAAGAATCAACTTTGAAATTCAATTTTATTTATTTCTATATTATAAGTATACTTGTGATATTCAATCATAAATATTAAGTTATTTGCAGCAGATGCAACTAAATTAAAAATAAATAGTGCAATTATTTACAAAACGTAATTCGTTTGCATATACAAATTGTTAAGAGTTCTATTCATTTTAAATAAGGGGAATAAAAACTATCTATTTACGCCTAGTAAATTGAAAACAAAAACACCATATGATTTAATCCATTTTCATTTAAAGTGCTATTTATTTAATTAAAAATTCAACTTTTAAAAATAACTGAAAAATAATAAATATATTAAATCAAAATTTTATGAATAAATTTCATTCAAAATACTATCAGCAATAAACATGCGACAAAGAGAATATATTTCTATAAGTCTTACTGATTTATGAAACCAATCAATTTTGCAAAAAGTCATTTGTGGTATGGTTACTCTTTTTTGGAAAACGGAGAATGAAATTCGCATCCTGAATTAAATATTTAGTTGGTAAACAGGTGTTTCACGGGGGAAAAAAAAATCCTGTAATCAATAAAATATTTGACATTTATTTTATGTAGGATATTATTGAACAAAGCAATTCTTTATTAAGCTATAAGTCGCCTACAATTTAAAATTTATATTCATGGCGTTCAAATGCACAATGTAATGTTATGCATTCAAGAGATATTTTTCATGCAGAAGAAAAATATTTATCCCGATATATTGAGGTATTTTAACTAGTTCACTTATATCCAACCATTATAAAGAGTTTTGCGTAATCTTCAATGCAATTGTAATTCTAGATTATTGATTTAGGCTTTGTATCAGACTTGGATCTGTAAATCAACATCTCCGAAATAATTTTTTCTATGCAATGCTTGATCATTTTAATAAAATAATACAAACTATACCAGTGCATGATGCATATTATAGTAGTGATAATTTTCCCTTTGTTATTTTAGGAATAATTTGATTCGGTGCAAAAAAAATTTCAAATATAAATTAGAATCTATTTTTATTATTAAAATATAAATTAGAACCTATTTAGAAAAAAACTAAGATCAGTTTTCAAAATTCTTCAGGAAATAAATTTTAAAAAGTCGAACATTATTTTTATCCTGAAATAATGAACTTTTCACAAAAGCAGAACTTCACAAAGAATAATTTGTTACATTAAAAATTCTATTCATAGAATTGTAAATTCTATTCTACATAGGAAATTCATTGTCAATTTTATTCTATTTGCTTTCATGCACTTCAAGACTCCATTTAAAATTCATTTTTTTTTCCTTCAAATAATATACTTATTTCCCAATTAAATTGTATACATTTAAATAACGCAATATGACAGCTGTCATCAAATTTTTAACTATTAAGTATGTGCATTTAAATAGTTGTAAAATAAACAGTACCCCGAAACCCAAATATTTTTACAAGATATGATCAAAATCATTTATGTTTTGTAAACAAACATGCAATTTGTTAGATCTAACAATTTGCATTTTGTTAAGCATTATTCTCCTCAATGACAACAAGAGATAACAATACATTGTGAATTCGAAAGATATAGTATTGAATAAAAAAAGATTTATAAAACTGCCATCTGTAATAACAAGAACTGTATTTATGGCAGTAGATGGTGAAAGTATTGCCATTTATTCGCTTCGATACACGTACACGTTAAATCAAAATTAAATGTCTAAAAAGCACGAATATCGGAAAGAAAGCAAATGGATCCTTACAAATAGGAATTAATTTTTATTAGTAAATTCTATCTGAATTTTTTACTAACTACAAACCAGTAAGAAATATAATTAATTTGAACTTTTTATGCAAAATTATAATATTAGAGAATTAATCCAGCATTAAGAAACAAGCCTTCATTAGATATGTTATTTATATAATTTCTCTTTACTGGTTCAAATATTTTTAAAATCATAAAAGATAACCAATAAAATTCTGGTAAGCTAATGTTATTCGGGATAAAAACTTAACTATTTAAGTTGATTACAGTTTTTATAAAGTAAATCATGCAGATTCTAAGCTGTCTATTTAACTAAATAACTAGATTTATTCTAAAGGGATTGTTAATCAAAAAGTTCACTGATGTTATTTTTTACAATTGGGTTAAAAAGTACCCTAATAGTATCTACAAAACGTAATAATATTAAATTACTATCATTTTCCTCCAAAAGAAAAAACTTCAAATACACGGGAGAAATTTCAACGATTGCTGACTATTTCCTGAAGGGTTTATCAGCTGACAAAAAATCCAATTGGATTACATTCGAAAATTGGAATTTCGGTTTCTTATAATGTTCATCGATTTGCTATGTTATCAGATACTACAGCATGTACAAGCTAAAATAGTGCGCAAACAAAATATTATATGCATAAATCAGAAGATATCTTATGTAAAACTTATAAGGGAAAAGGAAATGGATTCACAATGTATGGACGATTCACTTTAAAACTATGCAATCGAAGATTCATTAAAAATAGTATCAACTTTTAATTAAAGTTTCCACTGTGTACATACCAGAAATAAAATTTTAATCATAGAAATCAAACACTGCCAAGTTATTCAGTTCAACACTATGACCAGTACTATACAAAAAATATGAAATCGCATTCTAAGTTTTATGCAACCGAAGTTAAAAAGCGAATGGAAAATACACCTTAAAGGCTACGACAAGTGTATTAGCATTATGAATTTAAGATAATATATTTTTAAGTACTTTATTTATATGAGATGAATAAAACAAATGACTTTTAACATGTAATAAAACTGCACTAGACATATTACGAATAATAAAATTTTGAAGAACAAGTATAAAGTAACAGCCATAGTAATAAAAATAATCTAAATTTTAAAAATAATGTAATTGTTCTAAAAGGAAACGATAGCTATGAATTAAATCTTTATTTTCGATAGCAAAAATGATTCTAGGAAAAGTATTTTTCTTAAACTGAAAAGTATACAAGTTAGAAATAACTCAAGCATATTAAGATTTTCAAATTTTTAGAAAATGACAGAACTTATTTGTGTGCCCTGTAAATCTTCTGGTTCTAAATTAATGATTTAAATCAATAATTTTCAGATACTTTTTAATAATAAAATGTTAAAAATTTTTTACTTACGTTTAGAAATTCCTACGAAAAAGATAAAAAAGAATTTACAACTAAATTAAGTACCAAGACACAAAAAATTCGCTACGTTAAATGAACAAATTAGTACGGATTTCCTAAAATATATACGTTGATACTATCATATGGATAAGCAGCAAACCAATCAATTGGATTTTTAAAATCTTATCAGTGTAAGTAAAACTCTATCTTAAAGAAAGATTTGCAATCTTAAGAAATAGACAACTTTAAAATGTTTGATTTCAAGGGCAAAATAAGTGAACAGTCGAATTTTGGCAGATTTTACGTTAAGAAATCGATTAAAAATATTCTATTCAATGATTTTATTACATAACTAGCGAACCTGCCAATACTTCGCTATTGCTACATCTGTATATATATAGAAATGAAACAAATACAATTAAAGTTCTATATCAATTTAAATGATAAGAATTAAATGGTGCGTATTATATACATTTTTTTTTTCCGTTTCATTGCTGTTTTGTTTTTGTTAGATATTTTTTTCCCCTTCTTCTTCAGTTTGTTAATTATTTGGTTGGATCCAATTTTGTACTATTTCATTCATTAAATCTTTCTTTTTTTGAACAGCAAACCAAACGTGAAAGAAACTTATCTTCAGTAGCATTGTAAAAACAACATAGCTACCTATCGGATTCCGTTTAAACTACTCTCTAAACACTCCAGACACTAATAAACACAAACTGTAAAATGTTTAGAGAAATCGGTTGAATAGTTTTTGAGTTTATATAAACATACGAATACGAGTTATATACATACGAGTTAGCTTTTTAAAACCTTTTCAGTTAAAGTAAAACTATATCTTTAGATTTACAATCCTAAAACACTAACTACTTTTAAAATATTTGATTTTAAGAAGAAACAAGTAATATAAAATTTTTTTTTTTAAAGTCAATTCCTACTTTTTTTTTCAATATATTGCAGAAAGTCCTTTAAAGAAATGAATGAAAATTATTTAAGTTTATCTGGCGCCATCTATTGGTAGATTTGCATGTATCTAAAAAGAGAAGTAGATTTGCATATACTCAAATTAAAAAAAAACAAAACTAAAATTAATTAATTAAATTTAATTACTGAATTAATATTTGAAAAAACTGTATTGACATCAATTGTCATCCACTACAAGTTTTAAAAAATGTATTTGAATTTCAGTGGAAGAATAAAAAGTATTTTATGAACAAGATATATATAGAGAGAGTGAACAGTAAAATTTTGACAAACAATTGTATTTATACTGCCTGTACAAGGAAACAACTTTTGATGACAAAAACATTTACAAATTTTAAAATGCATAAAAAATTTCGGGGAAAAAAATCATTTAGTTTGTAATCGGACCATTTTTTTTTTTTTTTTTTTATTTTTTTACGATTATTTAAAAATCAAAATAAATATTTTTTTAACACACATACTATTTTCTAATTCATAAGTATTCTATGATAATTAAAATAAACTAATATAATATATTATATTTTTTTACACTATTCATGGAAGTAAGGTCATATGACATAAAACATAAATCAAACAATATATCGATATAGAAAAAAAAAGAGAAAAATTCCGAAATAGAAAACTGGCAAATTTTATGATTTAAAAATTACGAAAATTTATATGTATCAAAATTAAAATGAAAAGCTATGACGATTAAAAATCAGTACATTATGTCAAAGACCTAGATACTTGAAAAAATATTTCAGCTTTTTTTTTATATCCATGTTTGTTGTCAAAGCAATTGTACTGATTTTGGGAATTGATTGAAGATGCTCAACGTTTGTATTAGTGGTTCCATCCACTAATATGAACAAACAAAAATACTTAAATTACGAGCAGTTTATTCATTATTTGAAGCCAGTAATTATTGCGTCGAAATTACATCACCATATAATGCAGGGGTGGCCAACCATTTTCGGAAAGAATACTTTCTAGGGAGGAGAAATGGGTGCCACTTTCAACCTACTAAAAATATATAAAGAACAGGCTATTTATAGGCTTATTATGGGATTTTTACGCAAATAGGCCATTTTTTTCCCCATGTAAGTCTGAGTAGTGGAGATTTTAAAAAATGATATAATAAATAAAGTTAGTTAGGCTATTATTAGTCAGTTAGGTTATGTATGCAATAAAAATGAAACATTTAATTCTAAATAGCTATTAAACAGTCAGTACTTAATGTGGCTTTTCAATTTGTAGTTGATTCACTCTGTTTTCAAGATGCTAACAAAATTTGGTGTTTTAGTGCAAATCAGTTAATATTGAACGATATTTAGATTTTATTATGTTCAGAATAGAAAAGATTTGTTCACAAACACATATTGATCCAAACCTGCAACAATATCTAACAACCAAATCGTGCAAATATGAAAAATTGCTTGCTGGTACACATTTTTAACATTCAATATAATTTAGAGCACTTTCAGTTAAAATAAGTTTCTTATATTTGTTTTTCAGTATAGTACATCATTTAGATTTGGATTTCAGATCGGTAACAGTTAACGTCTTGCAGTAACTGAAAAAGGACTTGTGAAAAAATCAACATTTTTGCATCATCTTGAAAATTGAATATATCTTGAAAAAATGGATATTAAAATTTATCATAGTTCCGTGCATTATTGACTTAGGTAACTAGTTTCTGTATTAATGTAAAATGTGTTTTTTCTCCAAAATCGAGAGAAAAAAAAAAAAGATATATGACCAACCTAGGGTAGAAAGAATACAATATTTTTCTTGTAATCGTAAATTTAAATTATTTAAATGTCCTATAACATCAGCGAGAAAAGCCAAATTCCATAGCCAACCTTCCTTCTTGAGAAGCAATCAAATTCCGTAAGCAAGTATGATCCGACAGGATATTTAGCGGTTGAAATTACTATGCAATATTTTGAAATGTCGGTCCAGGTTAAATAAAAATATATAAATTCCATATATCAAACAAACAGGCTAGAAGTATTTTGATGTGCAAAAAAGTTGTTCTTCCCAGACAGTTTTAAAATCATGAGTTGCAATATCCTCTTCATATTTTCTTTTCGCTGTCGAAGGCTTGCTCATGGGACATAGAGAAACTACAATTTTTAAAATAACGTTACGCTCGACGACAAAATGTGAGAACAGTTTAAAAGAAACTTTAACGTCTTGCTTGGCAGTTTAAAATCAATTGAGCCAGGCAGCCAGTGTCACCCTTGCTCAAGAACGGATAACTATTGAAACGAACAATGGCGTCAAAGCAAGGCAACTCAAACCGATGGGTCCATCCTATGGCCATGCTGTTTTACCGCATCGTGTTCAGTACTGCTTTCCAGCACTGTTGTATTCAGTAGCGTGTAAGTAAGGTTTTTACAGATTTTGACTAAGTTCCTGACGACATTATTTTTTCAAATTTTATATTTTTGAGTGCCACTGCTAAACCTCCGCCGTACCACACTATGGCATACGTGCAGCGGGTTGGCAATCCAAGATTTAATATGAATAGCAATTTGCATGCAACATCCACAGGGTCAATAAAAGCTTATAGGCTATCTCTTTATTGAGATCAGATGATTACTTTGCATTTCAACACACACACACACTTAAATTTAAAAAAGAATTTGCTAAATTAGGGTTTATAAAGGATTTTAAGAGAAAATATCAGTTTATGAAAATGAGTTTTATAACATTTTTATTTATATATTTTTTACATTACATTACGATTTTTTTTTTTTTTTTTTACATTTTAAAATCTTCTAAGTCATTCAAACAAAATTTTCTTTTGCATTCACTCTGTAGGGAACAGAAGTTCTATACTGGTTTGCATACTGTACAAAAAAAACTTTACTTCGAAAAGTAGGGGGAAAATGAAAAGATTATTTTTTTTTATTATTATTTCACTTTCTGAATTGATAACTTGTGAAATCAAATTACATTTCAACTTGAAGATTCTTTTAAAAAAATTTTGTACTACATTGTTAACATCTTTGGATTTTTAAAATCAAAGAACCTAAAAAGTAATTTTAAATAAAAAAAAATTCTTCTGCAATGTGCAAAATATGTACAGGCTGTTATTTAAAATGAAATTATGTATCAAATATCATCAGAAAGTTTAGCACATCAGGTGTCATAATTTAAGTAACTCCTCTCAAATAAGCTTTAAATGAAACCATAATAAAATATCGAGTTTGGTAATAAGTAAAATATTTTGAAATCTAAAATGACTTTTATGCATTATTGTTTGTTGTCAAAATGAGTGAAGGAAAATAAAATTGAATTAGTTCCTTGAATCACAATTAATGTAATTATCTGCCAGTTGGCAGATGACCTTGGCCCACCATGGGGCTGCTGTGCCAATGAAGAAAAAGAAGAATTTTAATTCAATTATAGCACTCGGTACCACAGGTTTTGGATTCGAGTCCCAGCGGTGCATGGATGTTTGTAGTGATTCAGAATTCACTTTAAACTGTGAGTTCATCTAACATGACTGTACACCATTGGACATAGCACTGACAACCCTACCCCGTAAAAGAACAACATCTCCTGTTTCAGAATCTATCAGGAGGCCTTAGCCCACTATAGGGCTGTTGCATCAAGAAGAATATAATGCAATGTTGCTAATATAAACCTTTTACTAGAAATATTTAATAATTCATTAATTTAAAATGTGTTTACAAAAAGGCTCAATGTAAAATTTACATTTAATAAAGCCCTATTATATATCAGTCATATCAATAGTACGATTTCATGACAAATATTAATATTAAAATCAAAACAACAATGTATTTAATAATATACATATACATTTTTTAATAAGGATAGCTTAACATATTGTTTTGTACCTGCATTGTTACTGTTTGGTACCTATTTGATATCTTTTATAGTAACTTTTCAATTAATAATTGTTAAATTATTTTGCAACTTTAAATCCTTCAATTACATTCGGTGAAAAAAATAGCAGTTTGCAGTTATATGTTTCTTTTTTCTTTTTTTTTAAATTAAAAGTTTACTACATTATTTTTGCAATATAAATTTTACTTATAGCATTGTCTTTTTTATTATAACCAATATTTTAGTTCATCACTGTATTATAATGAAACAAAGTATTATATGAGACCATAATAATAACTACTCTTCCCTTAAAAGCCTTTATAGAATATTGCAAACAGTACACTTAATGTTACATAAATAATTACATGCTGTTCTTTAAAAAATAAAAATGTTTATGACTTATTCATAACAAATTTAATTCATAGGTTTAAAGCATAAGCTGTTATAGCTTAGCCATCTGACTGATAAAATTTACCTACTCCTATACCTTATAAGGTCTTTCATTTTAGATGAATTTCTTTAACTCCTGATATGCATACTAAATTTTATTTAAATTTTGAAATAATCTCAGATTTTTTATTACACCTAAAAATAACTTTTCAAAAATATACTGTATAATATTAAAAGGAAACCAAGTTCTTCAAATACATAAATTTTATGAAATTTAACAGCTCATTAAGAAAACTTTAAAATCATTTAACTTATCTAAAAACAAGCTGAAAACCCCTACATAATTTTAAAAGTATAAAGTAACATATAATCTAACAGAAATCAAAGCATATAATAAAATAAGTTGTATCAGGAACAGAATATCATATCAAATTTCCATATAAAATATATTGTTGTAGATGCATCAAATTGTTTTGGAATTTTTAAAAATATATTCTCTTGATTATTTCTAAATAATAATTTCTTCAATGCTTTTTGACACAAAATAAATGTCGTAATTTTAATATTTTAACAAGATGCACAATATAATGGATAATGGTATCAATGCTGAATATATTTTGATTTATATTTAATACCTTATTTTTTTGTATAGCTTTACAAAATATTATTATCTTTTTAAAAATTGACTAAAAATCAAGTTTTCTCTATATATATTTATATATCACAGCACTTATTTAAAATTTTAAACAAATTAACATTTTCATTTGTAATTAAAATCACTCTTATTAGAAATAAAAGCATTATAGTATTTTATCTAATCATATATTTTTTTTTATTTTTAGAAAAATAAACATTAAACACATACAAACATGCTTGCAGGATTCAAAAGTTTTTTTTATTGTAAAATAAATTTTTTTTGTATGCATATTAAAGCTGAGATACTAAGTTTTGAGAGTCAATATCTATCTAACACAGTGTATAGAAATTTTCTTATAGCTTTTCTCTTTTACTTATGTTTTAGAAAATAAATAAAAAACGGCACTTTAACATTTATTTTACTTAGAAAGTGACATATTTTACAAATAAATATGCATAACTTCATGTATTAAGCATGTACATTTTTCCAATACAGAATTATTTTTCTTAATACTAACATGATAATTTTATTTATTACGTTCAATTTGTAGTTTAGTATGCCAACTATTAAAAATTACATTTATAATCTTAAATAAGTTTAATAAAAAATTCAGAATTATTGTTATTTTATAAAATTATTTGTTATTATTAAAATTTCTTTTTTAATGGTGTCTTCATAAAGTGATGAACTACATTATGTATGAATCATTTGAAGAAATAAAGTGATAATATATGAAAAGACTGATAGAAAAATTATTCTTAATTAAAATGATAAATTAATTATTCTTACCGGCTTAACAATCCTTTTCTCAGGAGGTGACTTAACAAGCCAACCATCGTGAACAACACCTTCCATTACGCAACTCTTAGATGACTCAAACTTATAGAAGCATTACGGAAACGCTTGGAATTTCATATTAAATACAAAGAATTTTCTGTTTTTATACGTTAAATAAAATTAGAATGTAAAATTGATCCCCAATTATTTCTCTAAGAGGAAGTAAACATAAATATTCAAAGATTAAATTAATTAGATTTTTTTAAAAGAATAATTTAAAATTATCAATAGGATTAATTACTGTCAAATAATCATAATATTAGGTCTTTACAAAAAATATCATTTCTGAATTAAAGACAAAACAATCAACAAAAACACAACATGTTAATAAACAAATGTAAATAACAATCCAACAAAACGACGAAACTACCTTCCTACTCTATGTATTGCCATTAAACAATTCCATAACTTGATCCTCATCAATATAAATCTCAAAATATTAAAAATATCAGCTGATTAATTATTTTTTCTTGTAGTTTTTGATTTATTTGTATTTTAAAATAATTTCACTTGTTTATACTAAAAATTTATTTTTTCCTTAAATGCAATATAATCAGTATGTTGTTATAGTTTCCAGGATTTCTTCTTTCAAACAGACTTCCAGGAATTATAAACACAATTCACTGTTTTTACTAAAGATAATTATAATAATAAATGTTTCTAAGAGAAAAAAATGATATGATTTAAACATAAAAAGGATTTTATTTATATAATTTACACGAATAAGTTTTTTAAAGAAAGTTGCTCTAGTGTGAGGTACGACATTTCATCAGAATAGTGTATTTTGAAGGCTTCTAAAAAAATGTTATGATTTAAAATAATTTTGTTTATATAATCTATTTACAATAATTGTTATTTAGTTAAAAAAGTTTTCAAAAATGTACAAATTTTTAAAAATTGTGCTTATAATAATTTAAATTATTCAGTATTCGGAAATTTATGCTGTTTCAAATCAAAATTTCATTACATTTTTACGGAAAATAAGTATTTTTTTATAAAAGTTAAACGAATAATAAAATATCGAAACCATTTTGAGTAATATGTTTTCGAAAAAAGATAATTTTAAATTCAATTTTTATTCAAAACAATTTAATTGAATGATTATAATTTAATTTTCATATTTATTTGAGGAAAACTCGAAAACGAAAGAAAAAAAAAAATGCGCCTGCTTTTTTTCAATTCATCCCACTGAATAGAGAGTTTCTCTTTCTCTCTCCTTGATCATCAAAATACAAAGATGGAGAAGGATCAAACTCGGTTTTGTCAACACAGCCGTAAAATAAATTTTTAATTATAAATCTTAATATTGTTTCTTTTGGAATAATATGGGAAAATATTGCTTTTTATAGCAACTCTTCAAGAATGTAACCATTAAAAAATGGGATCTAATGCATCCGTATTGCAATGGCACTGCAGAAATTGTACATCCATCAATCCTACAGAGAGAGGATCATGTTTAGTTTGTGGAGATCGTCGCAGACCAAACGATTGTCCCAAATTGTTATCAGAAATTCCTCGTCGGAGCAAAATAAACGGATCTTCTCATTCCAAAAGTCATGGACAGGTATCTCGTCCGCCGAAAAAAGAAGTGGAAGAGATAGAACTATCTTATATCGTTTGTGCACCAACACCAGACAGATCACTGAACTCTGTAACAGCTGATGATCAAAATAGGTAAGTCGTAATTGAATTTCATTTAAGTTATACTTCTATTTTATTGCAAAATCATGAAATTTAAGGATTTAGTTAAATTATTATCTATTGAAATAATAATATAACTTATTTACATATTTTACAAAAACAACATTAAAAAAAACATTTATCATATCTTATGTAATTAAAAGTACTTTTAACAAAAATTAATAAAAAAAACACACACATTTTAATTTAAATGAGTAGAATTATATTATTTAACATAAATTATTTGTCTATAATTTAAAATTGTTAAATACAAAAGAGATGTTTTGATTGTTATGTAGCACCAAAATTTCTATATATTTAATATATTCATAAAATATTTTGGGAGTAGAATTTAAAATTGCTTAATTAATTCTGTTCAAATAATGTTTATTTATTTTTTAAATAAATTTTTTCAATATATAATTATGTTTTTTTTTTTAATTTTATTATGATACTCTTTTCAATTTTATTAACTAAAATTTGTCACTTTAATTTTATAATTTTTTATAGTGAGGATAATTTGTAGGATAATAAGTCAAGTCAACTTCTTTATACAAATAAAAATTACACTAAAACATGTGTAATGTATTAGTTTATATGTTAAATATGTTACTCTGTTAAGTTATGTTGATACTGATATTTAATCTTGTTAATCATAGAAAAGACATTTTAAAGTAAATTATTGCAATTTATTGATCTGATATACATAAATATACATATTATATATAATATCTGAATAATTATATATACATACATATCTACAATATTTACATTATGTTATAAATAAATGTTTATTAAATATTTCTATTTTGATTATCTTTTTCAGTTTTATGTAATATCTTCATAAATATGTTATTTGTAATATACTTTTATGGATTAGAATAAACATTTGTGTGCATTTGTTATTGTTTATCATTTTAAAGAGAATTTTTAATTTCAGTCATTAGTAATTTTTCTTTTGAAAGAATTGTTCATAACATATTGTCATAAGAAAGTTTTGCTTTATGAGTGTTTACTTGAACATATGCATTAATAATAAAAATTATTCTGTCATAAATTTTTATTAAGATTTGTTAATTCTTGCATATATTGTGTTAAAATCAATAACAAATAAAATTTATTAAATTCTCATTATAGAATGATCATATTTACTACTGCCTTAAATTACTTTAAATTTATAAAATACAATGAATTGTATATTTATGGGTTAATTTATCATTGTTATTATAAATAGTTTAAAATGAAATTAAAATAACACCTTTACCTTAAGTTCAAATAAATACAAATGTGATTTTGTAACATTCATTTTATTGTAATGCAAATTATATTTTTCATATTACTATTATTTGGAACTTTCAAAATATATACACATTATAATTAAATACATACCTAACCTATATCATTGGAATATTTAACTGTAAAATAAAAATATATTTTTATAATAATAATAGATAATGATGAAGATAATTGCAACTATCTTCATAAATTTTTGAAGAATTTGAAAAACATTGTCGATGAAAATCAAATATACCATTTTCCTTTTAAATTCAGAGCAATTTTTTCTTTTTCCTTATTGTTTTTTATTATATTTCACTAAATTTTATTTATTTTACAAAAGGGCATCCTAAATATCTTTCTAATCTGTAGCGAAAATATATTTTATCAATTATTTCTATTCATCTATTTTATGACTAAAATATGTAACAGAAAACTATTTTGTCTATATATTTAATTTACACCAATGACAAACATGACTGACTTAAATTTTAAAACATTTCATTTCTAAATTAAAATTTTGAGGTTTTTTCTGATAAAACTTTTAACTTTTAATAACTATAAAGTATATTTTTCAAATTAATGTCATAAAAGATTATTAAAAATCAAAAATCATAATTGCCTATTATTTCATTCAAAATTTTTACTTTTGATAATTTAAAAATATTTTTCATTGCTTTGATTGTTATAGTTTTCTAATTTCATGTTACCATAAAATAAGACTGTAATTGATCCAGATTTCAAGTATGCTTTTTAATGGTTTGGTAAGAATGCTCCTAATCTCCATAATGCTTCTAATACTTGACAATCTCATACAATCAAT